>CAUYQG010026243.1:0-31845 GCA_963574415.1 Tarsius wallacei
GTTTCTTGTAGAGTTGGTCTAGAGGCAGCGTAAGTTCTTAGGGATTGAATGTCTGGGAAGGATTTTAATTCTCCCTCACTGATAAAGCTTAGCTTAGCTGGGTAGGTTATTGTTGGTTGAAATTGTTTATCTTTAAGAACTTTGAAGATTGGGCTCCAAGCTCTCCTAGCCTGAAGTGTTTCTGTAGATAAATCTGCTGCTATTCTAATTGGTCTCCCCTGGTAGATAGTCTGACCTTTTTCTCTTGCTGCCTTTAGGATTTTTTCTTTTATACCTGCTTTGTTTAGGCGAATTACTATGTGTCTAGAAGTTAGTCTTCTCATTTGTTGTCTTGCAGGGGTTCTCTAAATCTCTTGTGTTTGAATGGTTGTGTCTCAGAGGAGATGAAGGAAGTTTTCTTAAATAATTTCATGGAATGTTTGTTCAAGGATGGTGTCTGTCTCTCCATCTGCCTCAGGGATTCCAATTAATCTTAGGTTCAGCCTCTTGATAAAATCACTTATCTCTTGGAGGCTTTGTTCTGTCTTTTTAAGCTTCTTTTCTATGTTTTTAACAGTTCCATATTTTGGTCTTCAAGCTCTGAGATTCTTTCTTCTGCTTGGCTAATTCTGCTTTCAATGCTTATCAGATTGTTATTTATTTCATTCACTGTATTCTTTACTGCTGTGATCTCAGTTATCAACTCCTTCATTCTTTCCTCTTATTTCTCCTCATTTCTATTTATTCTCCCTATTAATATCTTTATATCTGGGTTTGTGGTTTGAGACCAGTCATTCTGGGGTCTCATCATTGTTTGAGTTCCGAAGTTGATATTCTTGGTTGTTGTCTTCCCAGGGGGCTGTATGACACCCATAGTCTTCCTTTGGTTTTTCTTCATTTGTGAAGGTTCCCTCCCCCCGCTCCCCCCCCCCCGTTTTTTTACCTCTTCGTTAATTTGGTTGTTCAGTGATGGGGGGATAACTTTTACTTCTGTTTGCTCAATCCCTTATTCTTCCTTACATAGATCTTTTGACTTTGTTCAATTTTGAAGCTGGACTGGGGTGGGAAACTGTGCTTTTTGCTGTTTTGAGATTTGATTAAGGGAGGAGCTATGATTCAGAAGCTATCTGCAGATCTCAGTATCTGCTGACAGGTGTGTGGGCCCTCTGGAACTCACTTCTCACTGCTTTACAATCTGTCCATGCAGTGGGAGTTATGTTTGCCCCCAAAGCAAAATGAAATGAGGAAAAGGAAAAGAATGGAAAAAGGAAAGAGGAAGATGAAAGGAAGGTGAAGAGAGAGAAGAAGAACAGGGAAAATAGGTGCACCAACTAACAAATAAACAGAGAAACAAAGACAGACCTCCCCCAAAACATACAGATAATCATATAAACAAACAAAAGAAACCCTGTTTATATATTCACCCTCAAAAATACACACCCAGAAACAGAAAATCTAAAAAAGCAAAAACAAAACATTAAAATAACCAAAACAAAGTATGGAAACAAACAAAAACAAAAAGAAAGAGAAGAAAACAAAAACAAAAACAAACAAACAAAAAACTTGCTCTGTGATCATTTCTATTACTCCAGGTTCTTCTCCCAAGCACTGTTGCCACTTTTGGCTGCCACTGCTTTTGGCTGCTGCCATGTTAGGGAGAAGCTTTTGTCTCCTGCCCATTCCCTCCACTCTCAGCGCAGGCTGACAGGGTTACTTTCAACGTGGGTTAGATGCCCCACAGTCTACTGTGGGAGGAGGATGGATCAGATCTGAACTCACCTGACTCATCTGCTGGTGCCATTGCTATCAAATCTCCCACTCAGATCAGACATGTCTTTGCCTGGTCCAGTGTGGGGGAGGGGCTCCTTTCTCTCTGGTCAATCCCAGAGGGGTGCATGGGTAGCCTCTGGGTCTCAGGGCGGAGGCTGGACAGAGCTAGGTAGGGCAATGAAGGTCTCTGCCTGGTCCCAGGACATAGAAGATGGTGCTGGTTGGTGTCTCCTCCCTGGCGATGGGGCTCAAGGGCTCTGTTCCAGGTTCCATGCCCTGCCTTCTCCAGCATTCCTGCTGTTAGTGCCTGGCTTGCTGCTGCAGGTGATGGTGTGGGCCAGGTGCCAGGTGGTGAGGAGCAGTTGTTCTCTGCTACGTCCTCTCAAGAGAGCTCTGAGAATGGCAGATGATCCTGTGTGCTGGAGGCTCCAATCTCAGGGTGGTGGTGGACTGCAGTTACCTCCAGAGGACAGCTCTGGGTGCATGAACCTGCGTCTTCCCTCAGACAGACTTTTACTCACCCACCGGCACATACCCACTCATGCAAAGAGTCTTTATGGACACTCACTTTTGTGGAGACTCTCACACTCCAAACAGTTCCATCACCATCTTGCCTCTCCAAGCCCTTAACTGTCCTCTTTCACCTTTTCTTATCAACTTTAGAGTTTGTCTATATCCATAAGATAACTTGCTGATATTTTGATTAGAACTTGTGTTGAATGTATTGATCATGTGCAGAATAGACAGAATAGATGTAGGGTACAATTCAGGATTAGGTATACAAATGTTCATTATGCAGGTACCCTTGTTGATGAGGTGTGCCTCTCCCTCCCCTGACAGTTTCCCTCAACTGCCAATTCCATCCCCCCTCCCCTGGCAATTTTCCACTACTGCCAATCCCTTTCTTATAGTATTATGATAATTGTTCAAGGTCCACTTATGAGTGAGAACATTTGTTTTTGCCCTCTTCTTTGTTTCTGTGATAGATCACTGAGTATGATAGACTCTAAATCCATTCAAGTTGCTGCAACGTCCAATCATGCTGCCCATTGAAGCTGGACTGGATTAAAAAATGTACGTATACACAATGGAATATTATGCAGCCACAAAGAAGGACAAATATATTTATTTTTAAAAGAAATATCTAGCTGGGCTCGGTGGCTCAGCCTGTAATCCCGCGCCTTGGGAGGCTGAGGTGAGTGGATTGCCTGAGCCCGTGGGTTTGAGACCTGCCTGGGCAGGCGAAACCTCATCTCTACAATAAATCAAAAAAATTAGCCGGGCGTGGTGGCGTGCGCCTGTAGTTCCAGCTACTCGGAAGGCTGAGGCGGAAGGATCGCCGGAGCCCAGCAGGTCGAGGCTGCGGTGGCCGGGAGCAGCTACTGCACTCCAATCTGGGCGACGGAGTGAGACTCCAACTCAAAAAAAAAAAGAAATATCTATTCAAGATTTTGCCCATTTTTTGTTTGAGTTATCTTTTTAAATTGAGTTGTTTGAGTTTTTTTAATCTATTCTGGATATTAACCTTTTATTAGACACATAGTTTGCAAATATATTATCCCATTCAATAAGCTGTATTTCACTCTGTTGATCCCCTCCCCGCCCCCATGGGAAGCTTTTTAGTTTTGTGCAATCTCATTTGTTTGTTTTTTGCCTGTGCTTTTGAAATCTTTTCTAAAAAATTCTTAACCAGACCAAAGTCATGAAACTTTCCCTCTATGTTTTCTTCTAGTAGTGTCAGAGTTTTGGATCTTACATATGAGTTTGAATCCATTTTGAGTTTATTTTTAAACACTGTTTAATTTTATTCTTCTGCATATTGATATTCAGCTTCCCAACATCATTTATTGAAGAGAACATCTTTTCCCTGTTGTGTGTTCTTGGCACCTTTGCTAAAATTTAGTTGGCAATGAATGCATCAATTTACTTCTGGGCTTTGTATTCTGTTTCATTGGTCTGTGTGTTTGTCTTTATGCCAGTACCATGCTGTCTTGGTTACTATAACTTTGTGGTATATTTTGAAGTCAAGGTTGTGTGATGCCTTCAGCTTTGTTTTTGTTTTAGCTTAAGATTGCTTAGAATATCCAGGACAGTTTGTGTTTCTATACAAATTTTAGAATTGTTTTTTTCCTAAATTTATGGATCATATAATGGGTACCTAATAGGCATTGTATTGACTCTGTAAGTCACTTTGAGTAGTATGCTCATTTTAGAAATATTAATTATTTCAATCCATAAACAAAGATATCTTTCCATTTGTATCTTCTTCAGTTTACTTCAGGTCTTCTAGTTTTCATTGTAAACCTCTTTTACCTCTTTGATTTAATTTGTAATTTGTACTTCAGTATTTTGAGTTTTTTAAATTGCTATTTTAAATGGGATTGCTTTTTTGATTTCTATCTAAGATAGTTTTCTATCAGCATATAGAAATGCTACTGATTTTTGCATGTTAATATTGTCTCCTGTGAATTTACTCAATTCATTGATTAGCTCTAACAGTTTTTTGGTAGTCTTTAGGGTTTTCTATATATAAGATCATGCCATCTGCAAATAGGAACAGTTCAAATTCTTCATTTATAATTTGGTTGCATTTTATTTCTTTCTTTTGCATAATTCCCTGGCTAGAACTTCTAGTACCATGGTGAATAGAAATGGTGAAAGTATGCACACTTATCTTGTTTCAGATTTTAAAGGAAAGATTTCAACTTTTTCCCATCCAGGATGATATTAGCTGTTAGTTTGGCATATCCAGCCTTTATTGTGTTGAGGAGCATTCCTTCTATACCCCCTCCCCCCCCAAAGAAACACTTTTTCTGCATCTATTGAGATGACAATATGGTTTTGTCCTTCATTCTATTGATGTGATTATCATGTTTACTCACTTGTTTATGTTGAATCTTCCTTGTACCTCTGGGATGAATGTGAGTGATCTCTTTAATGCACCTTTGGATTCAGTTTGCTAATATTCTGTTGAGGATTTTTGTATGTGTGTTCATAAGAAATATTGGCCTGTAGTTTTGTTTGGTTGTATTTCTGTCTGGTTTTGGTGCTAGGATAATGTTGGCTTCATAGAAGGAAACTGGAAAATTCCCTTTTCAAATTTTTGAAAAAGTTTGAGGAAATTTGGTATTAGTTCTTTAAATATTTGGTAGAATTCAGCAGTGAAACCATTGAGTCCTTGTCTTTTCTTTGATGAGAGACTTTTAACTTACTGGTTCAATCTCCTTACTATTGGTCTTCTCAGATTCTCCATTTCCTCATAGTTCAATTTTGATAAGTTGTATATGTCCAGGAATTTATCCATTACCAGGCTGTCCAGTTATTTTTGGTGTATAATTGTTCATAATAGTCTCTTATGACACTTTTGCATTTCTGTGCTGTAGGTTGTAATGTTTCCTTTTTCATTTCTGATTTTATTTACTTTGGTCTTCTCTCTTTTTTTCTAGTCTAGCTAAAGATATATCAATTTTGTTTCTCTTTTGAAACAACCCAACTCTTTGTTTCGTTGAACTTTTGCATTGTTTTACAATTTTTATTTCATTTATTCTGTTTTGATCTTTCTGATTTCCTTCCTTTACTGAATTTGGGCTTTTTTTAAGTTTCTTTAGGTGTAACTATATTATATTTTTGTATTTATATTTGCAATCTTTCTTCATTTTTGATGTAGATATTTATTGCTATATACTTATTTCTTAGACCTGATATTGCTATATTCTATACATTTTGGTATGTTGTGTTTTTATTTTTATTTGTCTCAAAAACATTTTAAATTTTCCTTTCAATTTCTTCATTGATTTATTGGCTGTTTAGGAGTATGTTGTTTAATTTCTACATATTTGTAAAGTTTCTCTATTATTGATTTCTAGTTTTATGCCATTATTGTCAGACAAAAATACTTGGAATATTTTTTGATATTTGTAAATTTGTTAAGACTGTTTTTGCTTAACCTATGATCTATTCTGGAAAATGTCCCATGCACTTTTGAGAGAAATATGTATTCTGTGGTTGTTGGGTGAAATGGTCTCTAAAGGTCTGCTAGGTCTATTTTGTCTAGAGTGTAGTTTAAATCTAATGTTTCTTTGCTGATTTTCTGTCTGTTTATCTGTCTATTAATGAAAGTGGGGGGTAGAAGTACCCTACTACCATTGTGTTGCAGTCTCTTCCACTAGCTTTATAAATATTTGAATGATATATTTAAGTACTTTAATGTTGGGTGTGTATATATTTATAATTCTTATATCTTCTTGTTGAATTGAACCTTCATCATTATATAATGATCTCCTTTGTCTCTTTTTAAGGTTTTTTAAAATTTAAAGTTCATTTTATCTGATATAATATAGCTACTTCTGCTCTCTTATAGTTTCCATTTGTGTGAAATATACCTTTTCATCTGTTAGCTTTCATTTTATGTGTCCTTACAGGTAAAATGAGGCTTTTGTAGGCAGCATATAGTTGGGTTTTTTTTTTTATGCATTTGGCCACCCCACATATTTTTGTCAGAAAATATAGTCCATTTGACATTTAATTATTGACAGAAAAGGACTACTGTTGCCATTTTGTTAATTTTTTCTCATTGCTTTGTATATCCAATAATTCTTCCTTCTTTCCTATTTTCCCTAAGTTATTTTTCCTAGTTGTTTGCTTGATTCCTTCATTTTTAATTTTTAATGCATCAGTTACAGGTTTTTGATCTGTGGTTACCATGAGGCTTACAAAAAATATTGTATAGTTATAACAGGTTATATTAAGTAGATAACAACTTTAATTACATTGAAAAAACTCCCAAATATCTACACTTTAACTTCATCCCCCAACATTTTGAATTAGTGATGTCAAAATTTACATTATTTTGTATTGCATATACATTAACAAATTATTATAGTTATTATTATTGATAGTTTTGTCTTTTACATTTCATAGTAAAAACATAAGGGGTTTATATCCCATCATTACATTTTTAGAATATTCTGAATTTGACTGTATGTTTACTTTTACCAGTGGGTTTTATACCTTTAAATTATTTTGTGTTATTCATTAGCATTGTTTTTCTTTTAGGTTCAAAACTCTCTTTAGTATTTCTGGTAAGGAAGTCCTGATGGTGATGAATTCTATCACCATTTGTTTCTCTGGGAAAGTCTTTATCTCTCCTTCATTTCCACAGGATGGATTTTCTGGGTACAGTATTCTTGGTTGGCAGTTTACTTTTTTCTCTAGCACTTTGAATATTTCTTCTCACTCTCTTTTGGCCTCTAAAGTGTCTGCTGAGAAGTTTGCTGCTAGGTGTATTGAAAGTTCCTTATAGATTATTTGCTTCTTTTCTCTTGATGCTCTCAGAATTTTTTCTTTGTCTTTACCTTTAATGAATTAAACAAAACATGTCTTGAGGGTAGTCTTATTTGGAATGAATCTGACTGGTAACATTTGACCTTCCTGTACCTGTATATTTATCTTTCTCCAGGTCTGAAAAGTTATCTGTGTTTTTTCTTGAAACAAGATCTCACTGCCACCCAGGCTGAAATGCAATGGTGCACTAATAGCTCACTGCAGCCTCAAACTTACAGACTCAAGCAATCCTTCTGCCTCAGCTTTCCCAGTAGCTAGCACTGTAGGCAAATACTACCAAACCTAGCTATTTTTTAAAAATTGTGGAGATGTGAGTCTTGCTATATTGTCTAAGCTGTTCTCAGACTCTGGGCTTCAAGCAGTCCTCCTGTGTTAGCCTCTCAAAACACCGGGATTACAAGTATAAGCCACCATGCCCAGCCACTGATTCTTAAATAAGCTTTCTATCCCTCTGTTTTTCTCTACTCCTTCTTAAAGTCCAATGACTTGTACATTGGCTCTTTTGATGTTATTCCATAAACCATTTCATTTCCTTTATTCCTTTTTATTCTTTTCTTTTTTTCTGACTGTATATTTTCAAATAATCTTTTTTTTTGTTTACATATTTTTTCTTCTGTTTGATCAATCCTGCTGTTGATGCTCTCTATTAAATTTTAAAATTTCATTCATTGTGTTTTGCAATTCCAGAATTTCTGGGGTTTTTTATTATTTCAATCTCTCTGTTAAGTGAACAAATACTGAATTGTTTCTGTGTGTTATTGAAGTATGCTGAGATTACTTAAAACAGTTATTTAGAATTCTTTGACAGTTTACAAGTCTCCATTCCTTTAGGGTCAGTCACTGGAACCTTATTTTGTCCCTTTGGTGAGGTCATATTTCCCTGCTTGTTCTTGATGCTTTCCTCGTGGACATATGTCACTGAGTGCAAAGTGAAGATTTGGGTATTCATTTCTGTCTTTACAGTCTGGCTTTGATTGTGCCCTTCCCTCTTCAGTATGCCTTTCCAGACACTCTAAGCACTGTATTGTGTTCCCCAAACCCATGACCACAACAACCATTTCAGCACTAGAGGTTGCTGTAAACCCAAGGTTTCTGAACGTCATGGCACTGAGGTTGGCATGGTGTCACAGGCTAGACGGACCTAAGGAAAATCCAGAGAAGGTACCGTGGCTGTGTGGGAGAGCTGATCCAGGTTCTGAGCCAAGAAGCCTGTCCTAGTGGTCCAGACAAACATGCCTCTCAGTGGTTATCTGCCAAGGGAACCTACAATTCCCTGACTGCATTGAGAGGGGCTGGAGACAAGATTGGGCTGCTCTAGGATCTGCCATAAAACAGATGCCAGTGAGCCTTCCCTGGTGGTCCAGAAGGGCAAGTGTCTTCTTGCAGTTTTCAACATAGGTGGGATAGTTCCTCAAATGCTGAGAGGGGCCAGAGCTGAGACTAGCCCCCCTTAGAATCTGCTGTGGAGTGGAGGTTCAGGCAGACAAGTAACTCTTAGGCTATGAGATATGGATACGCCTTCCTCTTGGTCCTTACACAAGCAGCATTAAGCTGTGGGCACAGATGAGGGGAATTGGAACCTAGCCATTAGGCAACTTTCAGGTCCACTGACAAGAAAAACGTCAGCAGGAAGACAAGTCTGTCTACTGAGGCACTAATGAGTGATTCCTTCTGGGTCCCTTGGAAGGTAGTTTTGGTTGCAGATTCAAGGCTAGGCAGGAATTTAAGCCAAACTCCTCAGGGCTATTTCTGGACTTGTAAATGGAAGCATGGCTGACAGGTCTGCCATCTGGGTTTCAGTCTACACTTCTAGGCCTTGTGTTCCACTAGGGTTTCAAAACCTCTTACCTGAATCCCAAAGCTCTCACTAATGGACTTTATCTGTGATGGATGGAAAATTTTTGTTGTGCAGGGGATAAGGAATAAGAGTGAGTGATCTCCTCTTCTGCCATCTTGCTCCTTTATTAACCTTTAAAACCCATGGGATATATAGGGATCTTTCTTCTTTTATTTCATTTTTTCCAAATTACAATCTTATTTGTTGATATACTTATCTATCAAGCTATTAATTTAGGGACATATGTATGTATTTCAACAGTTTTATTGAGGTATAATTTGGGGATTAAAAACTGTACATGCACAATGAATATTTGTATAACTAACCCTTAACTGTACCCCACAATTTTAAAATAAAAAATATATATTAAAAATTTTTAAAACTGTACATGTTTAATGTATAAAGTTTGAGGCATTTGGACATAGGCATAGTCCATGATACCAGCACCACAATCAATGTAATAAGCATATTCATCACTTCTGAAAGTTTCCTTTGGTTGCTGTGTGTTTATTTTAGAATAAGAACACTTGCATGAGATCTATCCTCTTAACAAATTTTTAGTGTAAAATATTGTATTATTAACTATAGCCATTATTTTGTACAATAGATTTCTAAAAAAATATTCATATTACATAACTAAGATTGTATACTCACTGAGCAAAAACTCATTTACCTTTTCACCCTTCCCCCGGGAACATCATTTTATTCTCCTCTTCTATGAGTTTGACTATTTTAGATTATTATTATTATGTTTTGACACTAAAAGATCTTTTTACTTATTTATTTATTTTAGTTTATTATTTTAAAGATGTGGGGTACAATTCAGGGTTGGGTATACAAGTGTTCATTATGCAGGTACCGTTGTTGGTGAGGTGTGTCCCCCACTCCCCAGGCAATTTCCCACTATTGCTAATCCCGCCCCACCTCTCCTGGCAGTTTCAAATACTGCCAATCCCTTTCTTATGGTATTATGATAATTGTTCAACATCTGCTTATGAGTGAGAACATGTGATACTCAGTTCTTTGTTTCTGTGATAGATCACTCAGTATTATAGACTCTAAGTCCATCCAAGTTGCTGTGAAGTTCATAATTGTGTCCTTCTTTTTGGCTGCATAATAGTCCATTGTGTATGTGTACCACATTTTTTAAAAGTTCAGTCTTCTTTTTATGGGCAGCACGTTTGGTTCTATGTTTTTGCTATTGTGAATAATGCTGCAATAAACATGCGTGTGCAGATATCTTTTTCATAGAGTGATTTGAGTTCCTCCAGGTATATTCCCAGTAGGGGGATTGCAGGGTCATATGGAAGGTCAATTTTCACCAAACTGTTTTATATAGGTAGAATCATGTAGTATTTTTATTTCCATGACTGGATTATGTCACTTAGCATAATATGCTGCTGCAGGTTCATCTATGTTGTTGCAAATGTGAGATTTTTTTCTTATTTAAGGGCTGATTAATATTCTATTAAATGTATATTCCACATTTTTCTTATCCATTCATTTATCAAAGGACATTTGTGTTGGTTCCATATCTTCACTATTGTGAATAACGATACAAAAAACATGGGAGTGCAGATATTTTTTTGAGATCCTGATTTTCATTCTTTGGGGGTATATATCCAGAAATTGAATCATTGAATTATATGGTAGTTCTCTTTTTATTTTTTTGAGAGACTCTTTATGCTGTTTTCCATAGTGGCTGTACCAGGTTACATTCCTATCAACAGTGTACAAGAGTTTGTTGCTGTTGTTGTTGTTCTCCACATCTTGCCAACACTTGCTATCCTTTATCTCCTTGCCAACATCTGCTATCCTTCATCTTTTTGATATTAGCCAGTCCAACAGGTATGAGGTTATACCTTATTGTGATTTTAATTTGTACTTCCCTGAGAGTGATGTTGAGCACCTTTTCATGTACCTTGCGGCCAGTCATGTGCCTTCTTTCAAGAAGTGTGAATTCAAGTCTCTTGTCCATTTCTAAAAGTTGATTTTTCTGGTTATTGAGTTGTAGATACTTCTAAAATATTTTAGATACCAATCCTTTATCATATGTATCATTTGCAAAAAATATTTACCCCCATTCCATATGTTGCCTTTTCAGTTGGTTTATTGCTTTCTTTGCTGCAAATAAGCTTTTTAGTTTGATATTGTACCACTTGTTTGTGGATTTGTTGCTTGAGTTTAAGGTATCATATACAAGAAATCACTACTAACAGTGATTATCAAGAAATATGTTCTTATCTGGTATGTTTATAGTCTCAGATCAGACACTTAATTCTTTAACAAATTATGAGTAGATTTTTGTGTGTGGTATAAGTTAGAGGTCCGTTTCACTCTTTTGCATGTGGATACCCAGTTTTCCCAACACCATTTATTGTATGTTTTTGGCACCACTGTATGCTTTTGGCACTGCTGTTGAAAGTCAGTGTACCATACATGCATGGATTTGTTTTGGGGTTTTCTATTCTGTTTCACTGGTCTATATGTCTGTCTTCATGCCAGTATTATACTGCTTTGATTACTGGAGCTTCATAATATATGTTTGAAATCAGGAAGCATTAGGGATCCAGCTTTGTTTTTCTTCAAGATCACATTGGCAACTCTGGGACATTTGTGATTGCATATGAATTTTAGATTTATTTTTCCAGTTTTGCGAGTCATGCCATTGGGATTTTAGTAGGGAATGCACTGAATCTGTAGATTGCTTTAATTATAGACATGATTTATAGACAACAGTATTATGTTTTCTTATCCATAAAAGCAGGACACTTTTCCAATTGGTGTCTTGTTTAATTAATTTCATCAATATATTTTAGTTTTCAGTGTATAAATCTCTCACCTCCTTGGTTAAAGTTTATTTCTATGTATTCTATTTTTTGGTGTGATTGTAAATTTTTTTTCTATTTTCTTCTTGGGATAGTTTGTTATTAGTGTATCAAAACACTATTGATTTTTTGCATGTTAATTTTGTATCCTCCAACTTTAGTGAATTCCCTTGTTAATTATAATAAGTTACTTCAATGAAGTCTTTAGCATTTTGTATACATACAAGATCAAAACATGTTCAAACAGAAAGTTTAACTTATTTTTCAGCTTAATTACCTTTTTTCTCTTGTCTTATTTCTCTGACTAGAACTCCACTCCTATATTAATAGAATCACCAAGAGTGAGCATTCATATCTAGTTCCTGATCTTAGAAGAAATCTTTCAGTTTGTTACCATTGAGTGTTATGCTAGCATAACATTGAGTGTTATGCTAGCATGTCATATACGACCTTTATTTTGTTGAGGTACCTTTCTTCTCTCCCTGATTAGTTGAGATTTTGAATTTTGTCATGAACTTTGTCTGCATCTATTAAGATGATCATATGCTTTTTATCTTTCATTTTATTAATGTGGTATTTCACATTTATTGATGTCTGTACATGAAAATATCCTTGCATTCCAGAGGTAAAGCTCATTTGATCATAGTGTATAATCTTTTTAATATTCTAATGAAATCAGTTAGCTAGTATTTTGTTGAGAATTTTTTGCAACTATGTTCATCAGGGATATTACTCTCTCATTTTCTTTTCTTGTAAGATTCTTCTCTGACTTTGGTATCAGAGTGTTGCTGGCTTTGTAAAATGAATTTGATTGTGTACCCTCATTTTCACTTTTTTGGGAAAAGTTTGAGGACTGGTATTAGTTCTTTAAATTTGGAAGGATTTAGCAGTAAAACCATCAGGTCCTAGTCTTTTCTTTGGTGAGAGATTTTTTATTACTGATGAAATATCCTTAGTATTGGTCTATACAGATTTTCTATTTCTTCAAGATTCAGTGTCAATAGGTTGTATATGTCTAATTGGTTGTATTCATTTCCTCCTGGTTATTCAATTTTTTGGTATATAATTATTTATTGGAGCCTCTTATGATCCCTTTTATTTCTCTATCAGTTGTATTGTCTCCTCTTTCATTTCTAATTTTATTTGAGTCATCTCTTTTTATTCAAAGTCTAGCTAGAGGTTAATCAATTTTGTTTATCTTTTCATCTCTTAGTTTTGTTGTTTTCTTTCTGTCATTTTCTAGCTCCATTTATTTTATTTCTCCTCTAATTGTTATTATTTCTGACCTTCTACTAACATTGGGATTAATTTAGTCTTCTTTTTCTAGGTCCCTGAGTTGTAATGTTCAATTGTTTATTTTAAATCTTTTTTTTCTTATGTCTGTGTTTACTGCTATAAACTTCCCTTTTAGAACTATTCTTGTTACATCCCATAAGTTGTGTTATGATGTACTTTCCTTTTCATTTGTGTCAAGATATTTTAAAATTTTGCTTTGAATTTCTTCTTTGACCCATTGGTTCTTCAGAAGCATGTTGTTTAACTTCCACATGTTTATGACATTTAAAAAATTCCTCCTATTATTGATTACTAGCTTCATATTGTTTTTGAAAAATATACTTGACATTTTTCAATATTAATTTTGTTATGACTTGTTTTGTGGCTTAATATATGCTCTATCCTGGAGACTGTTCGTTGTATGTTTGAAAGGAATGTGTACTATGCTGCTGTTAGATGGAATGTTCTGTATGTGTCTGTTGGGTCTATTTGATCTATAGGATGATTTAAGTCCAATGCATCCTTACTGATTTTTTGTCTAGATAGATGGTTGTCTATTTTTGGAAGTGGATTTAGAAGCCCTAATATTGTATTATAGTCTACTTCCCTTTCATATATATTAATATTTGCTATGTGTATTTAGGTGATCTAAGGTAGAGTACATACATATTTGTAATAATTATTTCTTCTTGATGAAATAATACCTTTATCATTTTACAATAATCTTCTTTTTCTCATTTTACAGTTTTTGACTTCAAGTCTGTTCTATGTGATATAAGTGCAACTAATTCTGATCTCTTTTGATTTCTATTTGCATAGAATATCTTTTTTTCCATCTTTGCACTTTCTTCTTTTTCCTCCTCCCCACCCCTGCACTTTCAATTATGCAAGTTCTAAATTGCCATTTTGACAATTATATTCCGGTTATTGTATACATCCTTTTCTCCCTTTTTCTACTACTGCTATCTTTTTGTGATTAGATTATTTTCTCTAGTGGTACGCTTTCATTCCTTACTTTTTATCTTTTATATAGCTACCACACCTTTTTGCTTTGTGGTTATCATGAGGCTTATAAGAAACCCTTGGAGTTACAACAGGTTATTTTAAGCTGATCATAACTTAACTTTGATCACAAGAAAAACTCTGTACTTTTACTCCACCACCCTCATTTTATGTTTTTGATGTCACAATTTAAATCTTTTAAATACAGCATATATTCTGTAACAAATTGCAAGCATACCACATTTCATTGTGTTTTACTTTATTGCCCTTCCAGATATCAACAGCAAGAGTTGTATGGGTCTTCAGTGACAATCACAGCTAAGGTCTTTCTGATCTCTTATTCTCCCACCAAGAAAATTGTGGTTGAGGGATTCTACTCAGCATGAAGTCTGGCTTGTGAGCCCACTCATGGTGTTTGATGAGTAGCTCTCATGGAGTGGCTACGAAACTGATCTATGGGCATGCATGGGGTATGGAACTGAGGCCTGATGCATAGGCACACAGAGATTATGGCGCTGGGATTAGGGTGGTAATGGCACTGATTCCCAAGGTGCAGGTGCCCCCTCTGCTGCAATGGCTATGTTATGTGAGGCAAGGATGCATGTGAAGCAACATGAGAGCTGAGAACACAGCCTTGTACAGACTTAGAGTGGCTTTAGGATTGAGGCAGGGCCTATCTTTCTGTTGTGGCTGAGCTATTGCCCCAGGTGCAGGTGCCCTTGTTGTCATGTTGGTGACAGTGTGCTTGTGAATTAGCCATAGAGATGAGAATGGGAACACAAGTATGCCCAGAAGGACAGTGACTCTAGGACCTGGGTGGTACCTAGCTCTCTAAGGTGGTAAAGCCAGTGCCTGGAATGTAGGTACTTGCAGAGAGAGTTTGACTTTGGGGGCTTGGATGCTTAACTAGTTAACTATGGTGATGGCTGTGATATTTAAAATATGAGTGGGCCCCAGTGCAGCCACAGAGTCTGGGTCAGAAGTGTTGAAACTCACAGGGTGGCCAAGGTTCCAGGATTGGGGCTTGCACAGAGTTGGGAAGGATAAAACCTTCATTCCCAGAGCTGGTGCTTCTTGGGGGATAAAGAGTGTACATTCATGTCTTTCCCCCTGAGGTTTTCTCTCTGGCAGGAATGGCTGTTGGTTACTCAGTGGGAAAAGATGTCCGTGTCCTCTGGGAAGCAGGCTACTGGAGGCTGTGCTGTTTATTTCCATGTGTCTGACATCAATAATTTTTGCCCTTTTACCTTTTTCTTGGCCTCTAAAGTATTCCAATCTCAACTGCAATCCTTTATATGTGTATATTATTTATTTATTTGCTTGACTGTGTTGCTGCAACTTCTTTTATGGGCCCCTGAGCTCTCTCTGGGCTATTTTAGTTTGCAAATGGTTGTCTATATGTGGATTTTCTTAGGAGGATAAAAGCTAATATCTCCTACTCTGCCATGCTGCAAATGTCTCCTAAACAGAGATTTTCTTAAATTGCTGGAACTGATAAATCCTCCAGTCATTTCAGAGTGGCTCTGTGTGAATGTGGAGGAATGATTTTGACACTCAGCCAGGCAAGTAACAATTCTCCCTTTGCCTTCAGTTCCCACTTGCACAAAGCCTCAATGTCAGTCAAAGTTAAGGGCTTAGGGTCTTATTCTTTTTCTTCCTCATAATAAGCATGGTCGTGGGCATGTACTTGGTCTTCTAGGTTCTAAGGAATATGTTAGAGATATTTAAAGCTGCTATGAATATTTTATTACTCGGCTTATTTTTAAGCTTTGGTTAGTCTATTGTTTTCCCCAACTATTATCCAATACCTCAGGCATCTGCAAAGTTAATCAGTTGCCTATAATTGTTTTTGACAAATGACCAGAGGAAAAAGGTTTTTCACAATGGGTGAGCTCTGAATTAAGTAAAATACAGACAGCCTTGCAAGGGGGTCTTCCAAAGAACTGCCAGACATGTTAAATAATGGCAATTTCTTGGGAAAGAGGCTTTGAAAGAGTTCTAGCCCTGTTCTGCTCTCTCCAGTGGCTGCCAGACTATTTGTTTTCACTGTGAATGAGAGCTGTTAATTTTCAGGACTACCACAGAGCTGAATACTGGGGATGAGAATAATGCAAGCTAAAACTCCACAAAGCATATTATCATTATTATTAATTTTTTTTTTTTTTTACTGAGATTAAGGCATTTTCTTGAATAAATTCTCCCTGGGTTGTTGCAAGACTTTGGTTAATTTTCAGAGTCCTGAAAAATTTGATTCTGACAATTTTTTTCAGTTTTCTTGCTGTCTTTATGGGAGAAAGAATCATCAGAATTTCTTTCTCTGACATTTTCCCTGTCACCAAGATAAATTTTACATCTAGTTAGAAGAAAAGAAATGTTACTAACATGAATATTTCTACATCTAGAAGACATTTTCAAGTTAAAAATTAGGAATAAAACAAGTCACTTTGAAAAAATGTGAAGGTATTTATCATTGCCAATCTCCAACATACTCCGAATAACCCTTGACTCTTGGTGTTTTGTGGTTTCTCTCCACCTGCACTGAATCAAGATTGATTTGTGCAACAAAGAGGTGATGTGGAGGTGATGGTTTTAAGACTAGTTCATAAAACATATTGCTACCTCCACCTTGGTTACTTAGAGAAGCCAGCTGCTATGTTGTGAGGATACTAAAGAATTCCTAGGGAGAGGGCTATGTGGAGAAGAACTGAGTATTCTGTCAAGATCCAGCACTAACTTGTCAGCTGTGAGTGATACACCTTGGAAGAGAATTGTCTCACCCCAGTAAAGCCTTTTGATGACAGTAATACTAGAGAGCATCTGATTGAATCTTGTGATCTGCCCAGTCAAGGTGTTTCTGAATTCTTGACTAATAAAAACCATGAGATAATAAATGCTGTTGTTTTAAGTCATTTGTTTTAAGTTTTGTCATAATTTGTATCTCAGCAATTGATTACTAATACCATAAATAATTCAAAACATTTATTTATGAGGAAGCAAACATCCTGAAGAAGAAATTGAAATACGTTTATAAAAATTACTCCAGTGAAAATATCAGCTTCACATAGTGGTAGGGCCTCTTTTACACATAGCAAACTTTTGAGGTTATGTTCAGAGCAGAAAAGATTATAATTGTAACTATTCCCTATTCGTTTTCTGAAGATAAAGTAACTCTATTACCAAGATGTAAGGATAAAATAAATGAAAAATTATAACCTACTTATGAATATAGATACAAAGATCCTAAAAATTCCTACCAACAAATAGACTCTAGTAGAGTAAGGTGTTCCAGAAATGCATTATACATCTATAAAACTATAATAATTTACACCAGAAGCACTAACATCAGAATAAAAATATATTAATGAAAATTTTAAGAACTCAGAAATGGTACACATCAACTCTAATACCAGTTATGAAATGACCCATTATTTTTATACTTAGTTGAAGTGTCTTAATCTATATTATACACACATATGATTTGTCGTAATATAAGTATATATTTAATATTTTAATTCAAATATACATATTATGCATATATGTGACTTACATTAAAGTGTATTAACAGACAAAGTGTAAATATTTTGAATCTAATGATAGATCTTGGCAAAACTCAGAAAATAATTAGTATTCCAGATATAAAAGCATTGAAAAAGGATAACAGAAAATTCAGGTAAAAAGAAACTAAAATGCCAATGAATATTTTTTAAAGTATAATTTGGTGGTAATTACATAGGAAATACTTATTTTCTAGCAAATTCCCAAAGTTTTTCAAGAAAGAACAGTAGCCAGTGTAGCATTAGTTCAGGAGGTAAAAGGTAAATATAATTGACACATTTTCTGGAGATTATTTATTCTTAGTATGTCAAAAACTTCATTTTGACTCAGACATTTTACTTAAGGCTTGAAATATGAATGTTTTATATATATATATATATATTTAAATTAATTAATTTATTTATTTTTAAGTCTTAGTCTCACTCTGTCACCTAGGCAGAGTGCAGTGGCATGCTCACAGTTACCACAGCCTCAGTTTGCTGGGCTCAGGCAATCCTTCTGCCTCAGCCTTCCAAGTAGCTGGAACTACAGGTGTGTGCCACCTGCCTGGCTATTTTTTTGATATTGTAGAGATGAGGTCTCACCAAATTACCCAGGCTGGTCTTGAACTGCTGGGCTCAGGCAATCCTCTCGCCTCTGCCTCCCAAAGTGCTAGATTTACAGGCATGAGCCACTGTGCCCAAACAATGCTTTATATTCTTATTGCTTATTTGTCTTTTCTTTACATGTGTATTTTTTTTTAAGCAAAAGAAATATATTTAAAAATCTTTCAAATTTTGCTTATCCTCTTACCTAGGGGAATGTGTTTGTTGCACAGGAGTACCAGGTGTTAGATTATTTCTCTTATGACAAATCCAAGAGTTAACTTTGTTTTCAGTATATTTTATCACATTTAGAAGGTGCTACATACCTGCAAATAGCGGACCACTCGGCAAACCAGGTCAGGTGCCATGAAGTCTCCAGTGAATCGCCAAATGATATCAGTCAAGATGTTGACGAGTCCTGTGAAAGAGTCTAATAAAAACACACAAGTGCTTAAATTCAGTCGTTTTCAAATGTGTAGCTATGCCACAGTAAAAATGAATTCCTGGGAAGGGTTTTTTTTTTTTTCTGATTTATCAGATGGCCACTGGAAAAAAAATAAAGCAATATAGGAGTTTCTTGACTTTTATTATTGGAGCTTACCACTTAAAAGTGACCATATAGGAAGAATTTCAGTAATGACTGAAGAGGACTCACACTAATCATAGTGTTGACTTTTTAAGTCACAGAAGAGGAGTTTTAAGGTAATCCAGAGCTGTGCTTAACATTACTGTGTGAGAGTCAAGAAAGGGCAACATTGAGATAAACAAAATCTTTACCATTGGAAAACTTCTCAAAATTCTCCTCTCTGTGTTCCTTGTTCTACAACTTGGGCCTCTTGTTATTTCCCTATACCACATCTCAGTCCCCCTTTACCCAGTTTCCTTTGCTTTCTTCTTTTGCCCCCTTTAAATATCTGCCCTTGGAAAAACTCATGTCTATTATCTATCAATTTAATTAATGTGGCTGGTTAAATTAGAAGGGAACTAACACTAAGGTCAGGAACTTTGTTCTCCTGAGGGCAGGTCATTGGTACTCAATCCTGTAGTTATAGATTATACAAACTGTATAGGCAAAATATGTTATATGTCTAAAAGCTCTTTCTCACCCCTGTATGGCAGACATCACTAATTTATTACAGGATCCAGAATCTTTCTCAAAACAGTGCTTCAGGGATTTTCTGCTGATTGATGGATAGGATTGAGACATAAGACTGGATATGCAAGAATTCATTGATTTGGGATCACTTTTGGGGGGACATTACATACAACAGCTTGTCAAGGACCCCAGAAGGGAGAAAACTCATCACTAAAGTAGCTCTTAGAAGCCTGGGGGAAGTTATGATTTTTCCTACGCAAAATGGAAATACTTACGTTGCCTTGATAGATTTTAGAGAAAAGAATTAAAAGGCTAAAGGAAGTGAGCATGTTGTAACAGATATGTTACATGAAGACAGAAGACCCATTAGATAGTTACTTTCTATGTAGGGCTCAAAGGACACATCATTCCTCAAGACTATCAGGAAGGGACTGGTAAGAAAGATAGACACCAGCATCACCAAGAAGCTCTGCAAGCCAGGGTGGATGGTAAGGGGAGTGGTCACAGAGCCAGGTCTTGAAATATTATGGCAAGTATGTTATGCAATGATTCTTCTAGACTTTCCTCAAAGAGACCTATGGCTATTTGTTTGGGTGACTGTACACTGGGGAAAGCAAAATACTCAGAAATTTTGAGGACCACTAGGCACAGGGTCTGAATTGACATGAAACTCAAAGAGATGAAGTGTCATTATGGCCCCATTATTAGAGGGGAATCTTATAGGGCAAGGTAATCAGTTGAATTCTGGCTGCGTGAAATAGTCCATTAGGTCTGCAGCCCTTCTCATTAGTCATTCCCCCAGCATTTCCAGCATTTAATTATTGGGATTGATATAATTAGCAGTTGAAGCAACATCATATTGAGTTTCCAATGAATATTGATAAGGAAGACCAAGTGGAAAGTACTCAATTCACCAGTTTAGTCCCTCCAATTCACCAGTTTGGACTCTAGAGAATGACTGTAGACTGCCACAATATCAAACAGTTAGCATCCCTGACTGTAGCTGCAGTACTGGATGTGATAACTTTGCTACAGCAGATTAATGAGGCCTCAGGTACATGGTATGCAGGTATTGATTTGGCAAGTGTTCTTTTCCAATTTGATCAGAAAGAAGAACAGAATGAGTTGGCATTCACATGAAACAGACAATAATATTCATTTTCTGTTTTGTTCAGGGATATGTTAACTCTCCTAACAACTGCCATAAAGAAGTCTGAAGAGACCTGGACCATTTGGACATTATGCAGAATATAACGTCAATACATTTACATTAATGACATCATTGAGAGAGACAAACAAGAGGTGTCTAGTACATTAGAGGCCTTGGTAAAACATATGCACTCTGGGAGGGTAAAAGAGAAACCCTATGAAAATTTAGGAACATGCCACATCAGTAAAGTTTTTAGTGGCTCAGCAGTGAAGGACTGCTGGAATACCTCCCCTTCCATTTCCAAATAAAAGATAAATTGCACCATCTGATAGTTCCCACCTCAATAAAGGAAGCAAAACACCTGGTAGACCTCTTTGGGTTCTGGAGGAAGCACATTCCAAATCTAGAGATAGTGCTCTGTCTTAAATATTGAACAATATGAAAGTCTCACAGCTTTGAGTAGGCATGGAACAGAGAAGTGCTCTGCAGGACATGTTGGCTGCAGTATAAGCAACCCTACTTCTTGGGACATATGGTGTTGCAGACCATATGGTGTTGCAGGTGTCAGTGGGAAAAGATTTTGGAGTTGATGGATGCTCAAGTGAAATAATCAGAATGCAGGCCCCTAGGGTTCTGGATTAATGCCATGCCATCTGTAGTGTAAAATTATACACCTTTTGTGAAATGGTTCCTAGAATGTTTCTGAGCCTTAGTCAAGGTGGAATGGTTGATAATGAGGGGCCAAATGTAATTGGAACTGACCATTATGAGCTAGATTCTGTCAGACACACTAAGTCATAAAGTCAGACTTGTCCCATAGCTGTCCATTGGAAGATGGAAACAGCACATCTAGGATCAGCCCGCACAGGTCTAGATTGGCATGAGGAGGCTGCATGAGCAGGTAGCCCAGGTGCCTGCATGTCATCCACCAGTGTCATACCAGTGCCCCTTCCCCAGCTATTTATAGCCTCATGGGGAATGGTTGTTCTCCATAACTAGCTAAAGAGGAGGTAAGAGCTGGGCTCGGTGGCTCAGCCTGAATCCCATCCCTTGGGAGGCTGAGGTGAGTGAATTGCCTGAGCCCGCGGGTTCGAGACCCGCCTGAGCAACTTGGCGAGACCTCATCTCCACAATAAATTAAAAACCAACCGGGCGTGGTAGCATGCGCCTGTAGTTTCAGCCACTCGGAAGGCTGAGGCGGAAGGATTGCCGGAGCCCAGCAGGTCGAGGCTGCGGTGGCCGGGATCGGCCACTGAACCCCAGTATGGGCAACAGAGTGAGACTCCAACTCAAAAAAAAAAAAAAAAGATGTGGGGTACAATTCAGGGTTAGGTATACAAATGTTCATTATGCAGGTATCCTTGTTAATGAGGTATGACCCCTCTTCCCTAGGCAGATTCCCACTACTGCCAATCCCGCTTACCCACGCCCTCTCCGGCAGTTTCCCACTACTGCCAATCATTCTTTTATAGTATTACGATAATTGTTCAAGGTCCACTTATCAGTGAGAACATATGATACCCAGTTCTTTGTTTCTGTGAAAGATCACTCATTATTATAGACTCTAATCCATCCAGGCTGCTGTGAAGTTCATGATTTTGTTCTTCTTTATGGCTGCATAATATTCCATCGTGTGTATGTACCACATTTATTTTAATCCAGTTCTCTTTTGTTGGGTAGCACGGTTGGTTCCGCGTTATTGTTAGCAAATCAATACTTTTTATTGAGGGCTATATGTATTTCAGGAAATGCAAAAGTGACCAAGCAGCCTCCTTCAATATTCCTGAAGAACAGAATTGCTAGCCATATACATTACCTATCATTTCATAGTAAATACTAGTTGCTTCTCAACCTATACTGAGAATACTTTGAAGGAAGGCTCCATATTCTTTTCATAGTTAGCAACTCAGAAGCCAATGCCATGCCTTAGACAGTGTGCACTCAAAAGCTAAATGAATGAATGATTAAATTTGACTTCATTCTTACCATGAAAATGCTCTAGCTCAACAATTCAGAAGATGGATCTATTAGAACTGCCCTAAATCTATTCATTTACTTGTGTTCCTCTTTGTTTTTGAGAGGAACATACTTCCTTTTACCCAAACTAAAAACCTGAGAGTTATCTTTGACTGCTTCATGTCCATATTCACCTAACCATCGCATCCAATTATGAAGTCCTGCATATTTTAACTCTTTCATTTTTAAATATTTCTTTATATACCATGACAGTTTCACTCAGGCTCTCATCATCTCTGTTCTGAATCATTTCAACTGCCTCTTAAATGATCTCCCTTGCTATAATTTTATTAAATCCTCAAATCTATTCTCACAACTATCAGGGTAAATTAGCTAAAATGCAAATCAGATATTTTGTCTAACATTCTTCATGTTTATAGTTTCCTCGTGACAGTAGGAAGAAGTTCAGCTTTTTTAGTAAGTCATACAAGGCCATTCATTATCAAGAATGGTGTTAAGTTTAGATTAAAGCTATCTCCTTGCATATTTAAAGTTCAGGCTAAAAGCTTCTCCATACATGACAAATTGTAACCTAACTGTAGGTGTAAACAGGCTGTAACCTACTCTTATGTCAGTCACTGAGTTTTGCCAGTCAGAGGTGGTCAACTGTTAGGTATTCAAATAATGCAAACACAGCTATAACCAATCTGGCTGTTTCTGAACCTTGCCTCCATTTCCTGTATGTCACTTTCTTTTTCTGTCTATAAATCGTTTTCAACCATGTATTAGCATTGTAGTCTCTCAGAACCTATCATGGATCAGAGGCTGCACAATCCATGAATCATTCTTTGTTCAATTAAATTCTGTTAAATTTAATTTGTCTAACATTTTTTGTTCAACCACAGTGACATCCAAACTTTTTGATGACTACAATAATATGAACACTCACCCTCAATATCTATATTCAATTCATTACACATGTTTATACATATGAAACATATTCAACAATATAAATTTTTCAAACACACAGCATAAAATTAAATATAAACTGTTGCAATATTTTCTTCTCCATATTTGACTATCTTATGCAGTTCCCAGGATGTGTGCCTTGTTCCTGTCTTGGAAAGATTGCTTCAGATGACAGGTACTTCTCTGATGTTGTCTCATACACTTTCCTGCCTCTGCTTGACTCTAGCAGCACTGCTCTATTTGTAGCTACCCCCACTCTCTTACACACATGCATATCATGTCATTTATCACCTTTATATCTTTTCTAATTTCGTTTCTTCTGCACATCATTACATAGGAAACTATTACTCAGACATTAAGACTCATGCACTTCCTCCTCCAAGGAAACCTTCTTGACCATCCCAGTCTAACTCATTATCTTCCTTGCTGCTTTCTTAGTCACCTATGCTTTGCTCTATCATAATAATTAACTCAGAGATTGCACAGCTCACATTTTAATGTACCCTCTTCCTTTCTAGTAGATTGAGACTGGTCCTCATTCGTCTTGGATTCACAGTGTCTATCTCCAGCTTCCCATAAATGAGAATTGACTAAACGTCGACATCCAATTAACAATAATACAAATACAATCAAGTGAATGGCATAAGAGTTATAAGCAAAGTATTATCTAGATTAAAGATGAATAAGATAAGAAATGCCTTACTAAGAAGATAAATAAGTTAATAAGGTAATAATATTTTAGCAGCTTATTAGCAGAACTAATAAGCATTTATAAAATTGTATATTCCCTCCTATGGCAAAATATTCAAATAAGGTGGAAGGCTATGATTATAATACAATTTTATAATACATATAATTATGTATAAATATATGCTAAATGAGCAAAATCGGATTCCATAGAGTTCAAGCTCAAAGGTCAAAGCACAGCAATTATAAAATTCTGAATATTTAAAATTACAAAAATGTTTGACAAGTCAAACACAAAAAGCTGTATTCTTTCTTTCATACTTTTTAGAATAACTTAATAATGAAATTACGTGATACCTGAGATATGTTTGAATCAGATGAAACAAATTGGTCATGAATTGAAACTGGTGATTGGCGCATGGGGGTTTCATAATTGTTTCCCTCCACTTTTTTTTAATGTTTGAAAGTTTCCATCATAAAATGTTTAAAAAGTACTCCACCAGATTTAAGCGAAGTTCCCATTTTAATTATCATTCCTGATCAGATTCAGAAGCTTTTATGGTAATAAAGCACATTAAGAAGTTTTGTCTAATCTTTGATACTACTCAGTTGGATGACACTCTCAGAATCCTATCCATGCATGAAACCAAGAAACTCCAACAGTTTCAGCAAATATTTTATCTGAACTGCACTGTAATATATTAACCACAGAGCTTCTATTTTAGGAGTGGAGAAATAGGCTAAAAGAAAAAAAAAAGGCATTTATATGAGCTAGGTTTTGGAGAGTATACATTAGAATTAATCATATTCTTGGTCTCAGCAGAATCAGGAACAGGGTTACTAAAAATATAAGTGTTGAAGCAGTTCAGGCAAAAGACGATTTTCACCTCAATTAGACCATGCTCATACTGATGAGAGGTTAAGGATTATATGAGATTAGAAAACTAACTAGGATGAAATGGAAAAAATTTAAAGATCCCATATCAGCTGACATTATCAAGTAAATGAAGAGATAGATCATTTTATTTTTTTTAAAGGCTCAGAGGTTTAAAAAAATACATCCCAGAGAGAAAAAGAAAAACAAGACTCCTTAAGAAATTTTGATTAAGTAAGAATACAAATTTTTAGAAAGTTTGTGATAGAACATCTTAAGAAGGGTAGATCAAGGACAAAGATTTATTCTGAAGTAGCTAACTTGAAACATATTCAGTTATCAAAGTAGGAATATAACAATTCTCTCTCTCTCCCTCTGCGTGTGTGTGTGTGTGCGTGTGTGTGTGTGTGTGTCTTCCTCCTGCTATATTACCTTGAGCAATAAGCCTCTTAGATCTTAAAAGAAAAACAATGACAGACTAGTAAATAATAGAAATCTACAAAACAAAACTCAAGAGGAAACTCTGGTGCTTCAAGAAATCTAGTGAGTGACTGAGTGAATGTGCCATCTTCCCTCAAACTTAAGCCAAAACATGACATGAATAACACTATTTTTAATACCTATATGAAGGAGAATGTTGCCATATCAATTTTACAATATATATTCTATTTTATTGCTGTTGTTTGTTGCTTCAGAAATGCTTAAATGCCCAACTCTTATGAAAGGTGATGATTAGATCATAAAGCTAAATAATTAAAACTATGTCTATGAAAAGCTGTGTACAAGAAAGTCCAAAGTATTATTCATAAGAATCAAAAACTAGACGGAAAAAAACAGGAATCCATCAACAGACGAATGGATAAACAGACTGATATACTTACACAATAGATATTACTCAACAATAAAAAGAAACATACTACTAACACATGCAAAAACATGATGGATGTCAAAAATAGTATGTGCAGTGAAAGAAAGCAGACACAAAGTATATATCTTGTTATTTTGTTTATGTAAAATTCTAGACTAGATAGACTAACCAGTGGCGAAAAAAAAATCAGATTGGTGATTGCTTCTGAGACTAGGCGTTAAGTGGGTAAAAGCAAGAGGAAACTTTCTGAAGTTATGGAAATAGTCATAACTATTGGAATTGTTATTTATTCATCAAAACTGATTGAAAGGCAAACTTAGCATCTGAACATTCTACTATATGTAAAAAGTATATATTAATACAAAAGAATCAAAATATACAAATATTTGCTTTAAAAAATCGCCTATGATAAATTTTAAGTGGATAATTTGGCTTCATACTGAAATATAGACGTGTTTTTGGTATGCAGGGCCCTAGGAATATATTTGCCTAACCTCAAAGAAATTACAAAATAGAAGAAAACTCATAGGATGATAAACTATAATACATGGTGGAAAAGTTCAGTGACAATCCACTGGGGCAGATAAATTGAAAACAAATTCTCCTGTGAAGAGACCTTTTTAATCACTGTGGTAATGCAAATATAAATCAGACTTAAATCAGCTCTCTAAGAAGATGAAATTCAGAAACATAATAAAGAAATGTACATGAGTAACTATATGTTAGAAAGGACCCTAAAGAAAATATGAAAGAATTATAATGAGAATCCAGAAATGGGAAAAGTTATATCCATTTGGGACACTAGACTTGGAAGAAACTCTGAGAATGTGGCACAAGAGAACATGCTGTTCCTTGGAACATGAGAATAATAAAGAAAATCATTTTGAAAAATGATTTGTGCAAATACCTAGTTTATTAGTTATGAGAAGGTGGCTTTTAGTACTAAGAGTTTAGGATTTTTCAATTTAGAATTTTTATTCAATGGTGATGATGGTGATGATATTGTCACAGCTAGGATGACCAACCAGTCTGCTCAGGACTCTCCTGGTTTTAGCAGTAAAAGCACAAGGTCCCAGGAAAATCCTTAGTACTGAACATAAGATCTCTGATTTTAGGGTGTAGAATTGAAGGATGGTCCCAGCTTCTGTGTTCTCAACCTACTTCATTTGTGCCAAGCTGCTTTCAACCGATGACTGTGTGAAGCAGGGATAATAAAATAGGCCCATTCCAGTAACAGGTGGCGCTCCTCTGACAGGCAACTTTGCCTTGACAAATGACTTTGGCTCCCCATCCTTGCTAAAACTCTCTCGAAACTGCATCACAGCCTCAGACATTTTCTACCTTCCGTCTATGTTTCATACAGCTCAGATCTCCATTGCTGTCTGACAGTTCTCATCATTTTCTCTCACAGGTGTTTTCCTCAATAAAACTCTTACATACGTAACCCAGTCTTGGTTCTGCTTCTCAAAGGACCAAACTAGCACAGGCAGTGGCAGAAGCGGTCTCAGGATATAAAAAGGCAAGACAAGGGGTCTTGGTTTGGCTTTCTTACTGCTCAGCAGATGGCAAAGAGGACACAGTCCTGAGTGGTATGTGGGCAATGACAGGACCATGCACATGATGTGAAATTGCTAAAGATTTCCTAAGTGATGTGGGAAAACATTTTGTTGAAGGGGGAACATCCTCGCAGGCGCAATGACTCATGCATTTGACAAAGATGGAGGAAACAATGCCTACAAAGACGGCAGAGCTGGCTGGTTACTGATACACTGTAATGACACTCTACAGACAGATAAAACACTGACAGCTGTTAACAAGCAGTTAGGACTAAAGTGAGAGCCACATTTGGTAGATTTCAAAGAGACCCTGAACTCCAGCAGTGGAAAAGTGGACACAGTTGAGCGACCAACAGAACCTCTCAGAGCTCCAGAGTTGCAGAGATGTTTAAATGTTCAGCAAAGGGTAAAATCAAAGACCTGGTTGGAAAGACCCGGGAACCTGATAGATGGGATGAGAATATCTGGATGATATTCTGAAGGAGTTGGCTTCTGAAACATCCCCCTCGAAAACTCAAAATTTGCAGAGGTGGCCCACTTTTCCCTCGTAAAGGCTAATACTTCTCTTGTATACCTCACCCACATGGCAACAGGTTTCCTCTTAGGAGTTACACTAATTTCCTGTCTTGACTGCTTGACTGATAACCAAGGTTAAATCCCACTATAACCCAACTGGGGATTACGGGGCTTCAGAAAGAAAGAAAGAAAGAAAGAGATAAGACACCAAATCAAACAAAACAAAACAAAACAAAACAAAAACTGTAAGAAATAGCTGCATGACCAGCAGGAATCAGAGAAGTAACCCTGGGATTTTATTTTTAGGGTGGTTGATGGTGGTGGGGGGGGGTTAGATTATAGGATTGAATGATCAAGTTGTTTTTGTTTTTGTTTTACTTGAGGACATTTTCTTAGTATATGAGAACAGTCTGGCAAGAATCTCAGGATGTGGGACAACATGTCTACTTAGGTGGCTCTTAAAGACATGAGAAAATATACCTTTTCTCATGTAGAAATACATAATCTACCCCGCTAGATGACAGAAGATGGATAAGGATGAGGGAAGTATCAATGCATACTAGTTATGCGATGTGAGAAAAGAAAAACCACCAAAGCATTATGTTCCAGAGGCTTCAGAGGACACATCATCCACTAAGGCTGACGGTGATAGAGTGGTGGTAGGGAAATCAGCATCACTAAGAAGTTCAGAGGTGGCTCTACCCAACAACCAAGTTGGGAAAAGCAGTTATAAAGCTTGGCTGAGAAACATCCTGTTATGCGGCAACCCCAAAACTGAGAGGGCTAGTGTGTAAGGTTATTTGCATATTCAAAAGAAGTCACCCAGAGGACCAGTAGGCAAGACATTAGTTTATTAGAACTTACAGGAGGCACCGATGGGCAGCAGGTTGGTGAGGAAAAGGTCTGCCTTTGTGGCCCTGATGGCAGCGGGTCAGCACTGAAAGAACCCGTGCCTCAGGTCAGTACAGCATACGGTTTTATAGACAAGCAAGTCAATTAATCAAATTCCTGTTCCAAGTTTACAACTACATTGACTGCATGTGGCAAAGAGGACACAGTCCTGAGTGGTATGTGGGGCAAAGACAGAACCATGCACATGATGTGCTTCTCTGACCTATAACTCAGGCCTCAGTGGAATTGGAGTTCCTGGGAACCAAAAGGTAGATATACTTTGCCAAAGGGTCACAGCAAAAGTCTCTTTGAACTAGAAGCTACAGCAGCTGCCAAACCACTTTGCATTGCTTTCAGTTTTGCTTGGTCACCTGCATCCTGTGACTCATTATTAGGAATATGTATACCCTTCAGTGACCAGCTTTGGCCAGAGGCCCCTCCCTGGGGAGAGGCAGAAAGAAGACAGATATAGGGGATAGAGGTCTATGTTCAGATATTTACCTCACACATCTATCGTCTGTATCCCTTCTCACTCCCTACTCCATGAATTAATAGAGACCAGGTTGCTGTGATTAATTGTCAGAAGCCAAAAGGCTAAAATGACCTTGACTGGCAAGGTTGGATGAACAGCCATGAAGGCTTGACTTGAGCATGTTGTCTTTAAGGCCAAAAATAGATTGGCAGCCAAGAAGGGAGCTGTTTTGCATCTACAATGGCCCCACAAAATGCAATGAAGGAGCAGAAGCCAGAGAGTGGTTACCCCTAATAAAAAGTCATGATCCTGTACACATCTCAGACCTAAACCAACCTTCAGATCCAGAATCCACAGTGAAATAGCAGCTAGAGCCCTAAAGAGAAGAACCCTGCAGCACTATGGCAATTATATAACTGTGATGAGTCTCCCAGGTCTTTCTCCAAAAGAACCTATGACCATTTACATGGGTAACTCAGAACTGAAGAAGGAGACATGCTCAGACATCTTGAAGATTACTGGACACAATGTCCAAGTTAGCATTCATGCCCTAAGAGGCAAAGCGTCATCATTGTCCCTTACTGCATGGTAGGGAGTAGGGAGTGAAAGATTTGCAAAAACTCAGTAATAAATGGAGTCCTAGCTAAATGTTGGCTTTCTCTAGGCCTACAGGATTCACAGAGCCAACAGGGGTCATATTCTTAGTTTTAATACGTATAATTTAAATTTACACACCTAACATTTGAGTGAACCCCAAAATTGGTTTGTTGCCTCTGGAATAAGAGCTATCTTAGTGGAAAGGACAAGGGGACAGCTCTGAAACTATTTCTGCCACCACCACCACTATCCAACCTGGATGGTCAAGATAGTAAGAACTACTAACATACCTCAAGGAGGATGGATGTAGATAGAGATACTGTCACCATTGAAGATAGGTTGCAGGGTAGTGGTTCCCATCACATCTCTGTTTAATTTGCCAGTCTCGCCTCTGCAAAAACTGGATGGATCCTGAAGAATGATTGTAGACTACCAGAAGCTTAATCAAGTAATAGTCCCAGTTGCAGCTACTATGCCAACTGAAGTCTCATGCTAGAGCAGATTAATAAAATCTGGTATGCAGTCATTAATCTGATTAATGCATTGCTTCCAATGCAAAGATGAAAACAACAGATGCCTCACTTTCTAACACTTTTTATCTCTCTCAGTAATGCACTGGAGAACTTTGTGCTTCTCTGACCTATAACTCAGGACTCAGCGGAATTGGAGTTCCTGGGAGCCAAAAGGTAGATACACTTGCCAAAGGGTCACAGCAAAAGTCCCTTTGAACTACAAGCTATAGCAGCTGCCAAGCCACTTTGAACCTCCTGTATCTAGTGACTGGCGGGCAAAAAGAGGAGTCACCATACTGGCATGAATGGTTGGCCCTGTATTCATTATGGCCTGTGATCAATTACAGCTATTACAGTCTGTGGTTAGTCCCACTAACCTCCCTTTTCTAAATTTTCCCACATGAATAGAGGCCTACAGAAACCATAGAAGAGCTGTTTCCCAAACCTGTGGAGAGTCAGAGCTATGTGACACATGGAATTGTCTGTGGCAGTCAATAACAAGCACTTCTCAAATCTCTGAATTGGGCGGTGGGGGGGAGAATAACTGACTGAATGACTGAATCTATCAACTCATTCACACCAAGTCCTCACCTCCCACGCTGTTTCTAGGCAATGACTGAGTGTAGTATAAATACTGAGGTAGGATCACTCCTGAAAAATGTAGAACTGCTTTGAATGGCAACTTTGGCTGAAGGACTTTCTATCAGTCTGGCCAAATGAATTTATTTTTTGTTATTTTGTCTGTCTGACACTTCTTTCCTTTTTCCTCCGCAGGGGTCAGCCTTGTATCACATTCCAACAGATCCCCTAACCTCCTTATCTATCTCCATTTGCATATTCACTCATGAACAAGTTCCCCAACCAACCTTATGCGTGCCTAAAATGAGTTCATGATTAATTAACTACATCACAGAATTCAAAGCAGTCACAAATAAATGTGGTTTATGTGCCCTACAACCATATCTTCTATAGTGACATTTGTTCCTCCTGGAAAAGATAAAACAAAGAACTGGCAATGCAGGATCACCAATATTCGTTAAAACAATGATGTGTAGTTAAGTAGCATCTGTGTCTTATAGGTCATGTGCAAGTTTGGTCTGCCACATTCTTCACTGGGCTTCCTTCCCTCTGTAACTGCTTCATTCATACATGAAACTTTTCTAGCTCCTATAGTCATCTGTGTTTGTGACACAGGTCTTGTAACCTCAATAAACTGAAGTTCAAAGGTATCTTTTGAGAATCAAGTTGCTGGAGAGGTTGGCAATTTAAAGTGACATAGAAAGTATAGAAAGTGTAGCTACTATATGGGTGGGGATGGAGAAAGAAGATGATAGACTTTGCAGAGAGCTGGGGATTTGCAAAGCAGGAATGTCAGAAGGCCAAGAGTACAGAGATTTAGAATTCATTACTGAAAGAACCAGCTAAGGAATATGGACTCGGCAAAGAGGCCAGAAAATGAGTTTAGGTACAATGAAACAGAAGTATACGGAATCAGATCACCAAAAGCTGAAATAAAAGCAAAGAGTAG
>CAUYQG010026250.1:0-24166 GCA_963574415.1 Tarsius wallacei
CTGTAGTTCCGGCTACTTGGAAGGCTGAGGCGGAAGGATCACCGGAGCCCAGCAGGTCGAGGCTGCGATGGCCGGAAGCGGCCACTGCACTCCAGTCTGGGCAACAGAGTGAGACTCCAACTCAAAAAAAAAAAAAAAAAAAAAATGGAGAGTTTTAAAACTAGTGTTCACTGTTTTACAACACATGGCAATGTACCATTGATAGTCATTTCCTGTCAATCCTTTTGAAAAGACAATGAGACATCTTAGTTTGGAGTTCCTATTGGTAAATTCCCTTTATAGGTAATAAAAAGATACCAGGTGAAAAGCCTTCAGGTCAGCTGAAATTCTGCAGCATTATTTTGTTTACACGGTATTTATGTTTATGGATAAAATCTATTTTTGGCAAGTGATTCTGTTTTTCTACTTGTGGTAGAAGTGGTAGCCGGCCTCCAAGATGGCCCTCAGTTATCTCTTTGCCTCCTTGTAATCATGCTTCCACATAGTCTCTTGGCACACTATACCAGGATTGACCAATAAAATACTGCAGAAGCGGTGGTATGTCATATTTGAAATTAGGTTATAAAAGACATCAGTGGTTCCACATTGGTCACATACTCTCTTGGATCATTTGTTCTGGGGAAAGCCAGTTGCCATGTGGAAAGTAGCCCTAAAGGAGGTCAACATAGTAAGAAAGCTTCCTGCTAAAAGCCATATGAATGAGGTTGGATAGTGGATCCTCCAGTCCCAGTTAAGCCTTCGGATGACTTCAGCCCCCACTACTAGCTTGAATGTAACCTCATAAGAGTGCTGCCTCAGCCTCCCAAATAGTTAGGAATATAGGTGAATGCTACCGCTTGGCTAATTTTTGTAAAGCTGAGGCCTCTCCATGTTGCCTAGGCTAGTCTTGAATCAAGTTAAGCTGCATCTAGATTCCTGGCTCTCAGAAACTGTATGACATAATGTTTGTTACTTTAAGCCACTAGTCTTGGGATAATTTTTTATGCAGCAATAAATTACTAATACAGTAGGAAAAGTAAAGTAGTTTTTTTAAAAAATGAGTTTAAGTTTTTAAAAAAGGTAAGCCAAGAAAAATATTAAGCAGTGGATAGACGAGTGATGCATGGACATGAGCAGCATCATCAGAGTACCATAGGAAATGGGCAACACAGCAAACGGTATGTGGCACATGCAGGTCGTATACCCTACTTGAGGTATCTGAGGATTAAATATAAACCGTTACTATCAGCTTGAGCTTCTTTCTTTGCACTTAAGGACAGTGTGGTATGGTGGAAAGTACACTGATCTCAATCCCAGCTCTATATCCTAGCTGTGTGATCTCAGTAACACGTAATAACTTTTCTGCATCTCTGTTTCTTCGTGTGTAAAGCTGGAAAATTAGCACCTACCTTGCTGGCTTCTGCCAGGGTTAGAGCTAATTATGTACATGGTTCTTACCATAGTGCCTAACACATTGCAAGTACTCAATAAGTACTAGCAATTAATTACCTTATGACTGATCTCAGTATCTAACTAGATTCTAAACTGACAGATGATAAACTATTTAGGGGCTCAATGTAGTAATGAGGTTAAGACCCTGTTTGGAAACAGTTGTATTTGAACCCCAGCCTTTCTTCCACTTAAACCCTCTAAGCCTGTTTCCTAGTTTATCAAGTATAGATTATAATAGCATCTAAGAGCACACAGAGCCATAAACTGAATGGTATGATGTATATGTAACATAGTACCTTGGCCTATGGTAATTAAGGATAGCTGATACCTATTCTCCATTATGCCTATGCCAATAAAGATTACACACATGCACTTCTGGGCAACAGAAATATAAGAAAAAAGACTCAGAAAAAAAAACAAATAAAAGGAATGGCTAGTGATATAGCATACATAGAAAGAAATAAGAGCTACCCATACTTATCTTCTGTATGTAGGAAAGCAACTCTTAAAATACTGAATTTAAAAAACATAAAATATCTATTCTTGGTCTGGGTTGAATAAGTAAAACTTCTTTTAAAAATTATTTACTTTTATTTATTTTTTTGGAGATAGGCTCTTGCTCTGTTGCCCAGGCTGACATACAGTGACATGATTATGGCTTGCAGCCTTAAACTCCTAGGCTCAAGCAATCCTCCTGCCTCAGCCTCCCAAGTAGTTAGGAATATAGGTGAATGCTACTATGCCTGGCTAATTTTTGTATAGCTGAGGTCTGTGTTGCCTAGGCTAGTCTTGAACTCCTAGCCTCAAGCAGTCCTCCCACCTTGGCCTTCCAAAATGCTGGAATTGCAGGTGTGAGCTACCACACCCTGTCAATAAGTAAAACTTCTGCAAATTTCCTAAGACTAGCTAAATATTTGGACATTTATTTTGCTATGCCAACCTGGGAGGGATAACCTATAATTTCTAGCAGGTGTTAAAAAAAAATGGAGTGCTAAGTGTATGATGCAAATAATATAAGATGCATCTTTATAACCGTTTAAGAAATTACTCCAAAATATATATCTGGGATTACAAATAATGCATATTCTGTTGTATCTAAATAGAAAAATGGAAGAACTGCTATAGTTAGGTTATCAAAAGATTACAGAAGCTTAGAGCTGGAAAGGGCCTTTAAGAACATTAAAATCTAAAAAAAGGAGGAAACAGAGCAAAGTAATTTACTTATTTAACACAGTCCACATTTTAACCTTTTCTTATTAATCATACAATCTAACCATCATTCTTTACTGAAATACTTAAATGGCAAAACATTTTAATAGTATAGCTAATATTCAATTAAATTTTACCTAAAAACAAGTATAAGAATTTAATTTTAAAACAGGGATTACGCAGAGGACATATGGCTGCACTGGGCTTGTATATGGGAGATATGTTTAGCTTTGTTTTCTGTTTTGGGTAGGGCATGTATGCGCTCTCTAATAGCAACACCTGCCATCCTTCTCCCAATTGTATTATATTTGACCAGAATGACACATAGTTGGTCCCATAAGCATTCTACTTTATAGCCCTATGTTTTAAATAAAAATTTTAGTTAAAATGGAGGAAAGTGAAAAATATTTTAATATGCATATTTTTAAGGTTCCATTGTCTCATTCTGAATTTCACATTCAAAAGTCAATTTGTCGATATTTTTTATTATATGCAGTCAGGTGCTCCTTGACTTATGATGGAGTTACATCCTGATAAGTCAAAAGTGCTTTTTTCAGTTTAAGTCAAAAGTGCCTTTTCCAGCTTATGATGTTTTCAATTCTCAGTGACTTTATCTGGAGGCAGCCGCACTGTAAGTTGAGGAGCATACTGAACGCATATTGCTTTCTCACAACTGAAAAGTTGAAAAATTATAAGTCACTATTATCACTGCATTTACAACCATGGATGGTACCTAAGCAGTTAAAGTGCTGACTAAAGTGAGGACAAGAAGAGGAAGAAGAGGCTTCCTTCTTCAGGTATTTGTTAAATAACATCCACTTTGTTAGAAGCACTGCACTAAGCAGGGGTGGGTCTTACTTATGACTCTAATCAATAGATGGGAACTACTACACTGGCCAAAATTAGCATCCTTGTGGTCTATGTGCAGTAACAGGAGTAATTTTATAATTTGCTAATGTATTAAAAAGTAATCCAAACAAAAGAAAATAACTCATCTAACTCTCAAGGATGTGCAAACACAATACTAGCCAAACAATAATAACCCTCATATAGTGAATACATAATTGCATTTCTTTAAAATTTAATATAATCAGAGCTTTGGGTAATCCATTCAGGCCATACTGCTTTCAGACTGCTTTACAAATAACTAAATTATATGACTATTTTTTCCAAGAGGTAATATTAGAAAATTTTAGAATCTCTTCCAATAATAATTTGCTATGGAATGGATTTCTCCTTGAGGGAGATAATGCTATTGCCCTGTCTTTAGTATGAATCCATAACAGGGGTTAGGTTTGTATTAACACAACTTTCACATAATGAAATAACCTTCTCTAAAATACCTTATTGGCTGACCTCCTCGGGCAGAGTTTATCATTCCTTCCTCTGTATTATAACCTCTGTACTTTCTAATTGTTGACTCATTTTTCACTTTAGTAGACTCTGACCTCCCAGAGAGCAGGGATTAGGTCTTACTGGTATTTATACCACTTAGCTCAGTGAGCTGGCTTTATTTTCCCCCCTCATGGTTCTCACTGTCACTCATTTTTGTCAGGTGGTATAGTTGGTGGCTTTGAAACCAAATAGCTTATGGGAATTCTTTTTTTTTTTTTAAGTCAGGATATCACTGTATCACCTAAACTAGAGTACAGTGCCATGATCATGGCTCACCTTGGCTATATCAAACTCCTAGGCACAAGTGATCCTTCCACCCCAGCCTCCCGAGCAGTTAGGACTACAGGTGCACGTCACCACGCCCAACTAATTTTTTTTCATTTTTTGTAGAGACAAGGTCTCACTACATTGCCCAGACTGGTTTTGAACTCCTGGGCTCAAGTAGTCCTCTTGCCTTAGCCTCCCAAAGTACTGAGACTACAGGCGTGAGCCACCATGTCCTGCCTGTGGGAGTTAGGTTCTAATACAATGAGCATTATGTTACTGCCTAAATGTAGCCCTATCATTTCACATGACTGCACTTTCTTACAGCAGTGTTACCCTCTGCTTTCAGGCCAAACCCCCTTGCATCATTTTGTACTTTTCTATTTTATTCTAGTTCTTCTTGTGTTGCTTTTTAAAATATCCTCCCCTTCCTACTGGAAGACATAGGAGCTATTCCTCTTCCTCTCCTCCCTGAACTGATATCTAGTCTCAATGGGCTTTGCATATAATGGGAATTTCAAAATCCACCCCAAGAAATGGGAACCAAATAGTGGAAAAACAAAACTCTTCAAAACACACACTACCTTCCACTGCTCTTTTGAAGAATACTTTGCAGCTTCCACAAGTTAAGACTCCATAATGACATCCTGAGGCTTCATCAGAGCATACCAGGCAGAGTTTGGGAGGTGGTCCCGTGGCTGTTGAGGAGCTAGATGGAGGAGAGCTGACATCTGGTCTCATGCCAGGGCTACGAAGGAGAAAAACAATGTTATGATTTAATTGTCATGATGTCAAAGGAATATCATAATATAGTTCTCTTAGCTTCTCACTCCACAGTCAGCATGTTCACACTAAAATCTGGCTTCAAATACTAGCAGACAATAAAATATCCTATCCAAATATATTCAAATAATGTTATATTCTTCTTTTATACAAAATTAAGAATGAGGTCATTTATTTTAGAGCATTACCAAAATAGAATGGTGAGGTTATGGTTCATTTAAAAAATTATCATTTTGAGTTGCTTGAGATTTATTTATTTTTATAATCAGCTTTATTAAGGTGTCATGTACAATAACACTTACTATTTCTAAGTGTATCATCAAGTCTCATTACAATTCTACCTACGTCTTCTACTAGAGACCTTTTTTTTTTTTTTACAATCTTAGAGTTTGGTCCTACATCACTCATTCCCAATGTCATCCTGGCTGAAACCACAATTGCCTATGACTTAGAAATGAGTGACCCAGAAATATTACTTTCTATAACTTTCCTGTCTGGCTTGCAATGAGACAGGACAGAGCACTAGCCATCCAACGGTGAGAACTGTTCTGCCCACTCCACTCAATGAAAATATGCCCTGAAGAAAATGATAAAAATTTGAATCTGCTTCTCTTACTAAGTCTCATTTTTCATTTTGCAAACTTCTCACCACAATGAGTGAAGGCCTAATGTTTACTAGTGTTTAAAAGATATATAATTTGTTGTTTTGAAAATTTTCAAAGTCTTAAAAAAGTTAAAAGAATTGTACAATTGATATATACCATTTATCTATACTCACTAAGTCTTAATATTTTGCCACATTTGTTTATAAAGATGTATTTTTATAAACCAATGAAAGTGATCCTTTTAATACTGGAAGAAAAGTCATTATTCCATTTTATATTGCATGATACAGTGGTTTCCAATACTGTAACTTCCTGAGGAATTTTCATCTTACATGCTGACTTTAGAACCAACACTGTATTATAGCTAAAAAGAATTTCTAGCCTTCTGCTTATTATGAGAGATTGCTCATTCCTTTTTTGGTTATGTGCTCTTAAGCAGACCTTAAAATATACGGATGGTAGCAACCTGCTGATTTTGTAACTCTACATATCTGATTTTGTAACTCTACCTGCTTATCACCTATACAAGAAAGTTCATAAACATACCTCTCTCTGAACTTTTCTTAATTTGCCTGTTCTCTAAAAGAGATGGTATTTAGGAATAAAAACTAAAATTAGGTGTTAGTTTAGTTGTTTCATTATCATACTTTATTACTGTATCCTTTTGTTTATTTCAGACAATAACAGTACTAAGTCTCAAAAAAAAAAAAAAAGAACAGTACTAAATCTCAGTTACATATATGTTTAAACTAATTCACAGAGAAAACTAACTTAAGATACAATTTTAGTTATCAATCTGGTTAGAAATTATATTTATTAAGTGACACCTTCTTTGTTGTTGTTCTGCTTAGGTATAAAAATTAACAGGCAATAATTGTAGACTACCAATTTCTTCTATATATGTTACCCTAAGTAATTAAACCAGTAAACCCAAAAGCTCCCCTGAATTCTGTCCTCAACTAAAGCTTATCCAAACATCATTGTCAGCTGTCTGTTTATCCAAGCGGCTTAGTCAACATCAGCATTCCCACCACCCCAATTCTGGGAATAGTCCCAGGGTTTCATGTTGTTCTCTGAACACTGTTAAGAAGAATTTCTGGCTGCTTCTATATCACAAGGCATTGATTCCTTAGTAGATTTGGGTGAGCGGACTGACTACATATTGAAAGCCTACAATAGAAGAGACTAACCTGAAATGACTCTGCTGTAGGTCTGGCACAAGCCACTTCTGATTAATGGAAACTTGTGACTAATGTAGAGGAGCTATTTCGGCCAGAGTTTTACAGGGAAGTAGTAAGGTCCTGGAACAGGAAACAGTGAAGCAATGTGTTGGGGAAGCAAAAACTTCCCTGGCTTCTGAAGATGCTCCTGTCTGCTTAATCAATCCCTGTCACCTGATATCTATTTTTAGGGACCAACTATTTGTTTGTATATTTAGTTTATGGAAAAATGAGTGCATTGTTTAAAAATCTGAAAGGTAATTCTGTAATGTTTTCTCAACCACATATATATATATATATGTATATATATATATACACACATACACATAAATTTTAAATAGCATTTTGAAATATATTTTAGTTTCAGCTCTCAACAACCCTGTGTAAAGGATGTCATCGCCCTGGATGAAGTCATGTAGGCAGGTGGTTGATCAGGGAGCCTATCTGTGGTTAAAATGGCATGCTTCAGTTTCCAGTTGTACCACTTAATAGCTTCTGTGATCCAGGGTACATATCAACTACTTTTACCCTCAGTTTCCTTGTCAGTAAACTGGGAAGGACATCACTTGTGTGTGTGTTGTGAAAATACAATAACGTATAGAAAGTCTAGTATATAGTTCCTGCAACTAGCAGGCTCTTGATACATGTTCATTCTTTTCTTTTTCAGGAACACTGAAGATTTTACAAATATGCGTTACATAAGTACTATGTAAGTGGAAGGTAGTATTAAGTCTAAAACCTAGGACAATATTCTCAAATTCTTATAAACCACACACATGCAAAATGTGTTTAGGCTACTTAATTGTGAGCTACAGATGACAAAAGGGAAAGTAAAAACTAGGTCCACAAATGGACTGATAGGACAGTAGCTAAGAATTTGGAACCTAAATCAGGCTTTTGGCATCCCTTCAGGCAGTTACTCTGGGCTACATCAGATACGAACTGAGTGTATGGAAAGCTGCCAGGTGTACCACAAACATCAGGGAAGAAAATCAGTTTTGTCACACAAAAGGACTATGCTGGCTAATAATGAACATCACATCACTGGAAGAAATGGATGAATGCTAAATGGCATTTAGTTGCAAATGTGACTCTATGATATTGCTAAGGCTAGGGCACAACAAAATCTTTAGAACTCAAGGGAAAACCATATGGAATTGCCGTCTTTTATTTAGGATACATGGCATAAGGAATCAAAAGTACACCATAATAAGAGTACTTATTACAGCCCCTTTGAATGCAAAGGCAAAAATGTCCTGGTCTAAGGGCATCATTATCTATAATAGTAACTGGTTGCTTGATGTGTGTTTATAGCTGTGCCACGCATTCTGAAGATGTTAAGAAGTCCCATTATGAACTGACTATATCCACAGTGCCTTCTTTTAAGTGAAGAGCCATAGGAACAAAATGCCTTGTTCCAGGTGAATACCTGAATGCTGTTGGGTCCAAATCAGAATGGCAACGGTAGTGGACACTAAATCCTTCCTGAGGCTACTGAGTTTATGTTAGAGTTCAAAGAGAGAAAAACATACATAAAACTAGGAATTTCTGTTTAATTTTCTTTCAAGAAAAACAGGACCATGGATGAAAAAGTTAAAGGAGAACCATGGATGAAACAGTTAAGAACAGATTATGAGTTACACACTTTGAGAAGCATATAAAATGTACAGGCAAATTATACCCATTCATTCAGCAGATACTTCCTGGGACCTGAATGTCAGGCGCTGTGAGGATACAGAAGTTGTATCATGCTAGAACCTTGAAACTTTGATCTAAGAAGGAATACCAGAATATTTTTTAGCTCTTATGTCACAATACCACCAGGAAGAAATCAGCTTTATAGACAAACTTAGGTTCAAATCTAGTTCCGGTGCTTTCATATCTGTGTGACGTTGGCTAACTAACTTAATCTCTTTGAGTCTATTCCTTTATCAGTACTATTCCAGGAGTTTTTGTATAGATTATATATTATAGTTATATAAAGCACTGGTACATACTTGGTGATCAAATAATAGACTCTACCCTACCCCCAGGGATTACATTTTTTTCTCCCCCCCACCCCAATTCTTCCTTCCCTCCTGGAGAATCACAGAGAAAGAAAAGTGTGAGCCAGGGTAAGGTTAATGGTCCTCCAAAAGTGTAAGTTTAGGTAATTAGAGTATTCTTTATTGTATTATAGTATTCTTTATTCTTTATTTACTAAACCAAAACTCAACTATTTAGTTTTTTTTAAAGGTTTGTATTGCAACGTGGAATCTGAAACCATACCAGTGAACTTTAGGTAACATAACTCTGTTACATTGACATCCATTGCTGTATCTTGCACTTTGAATGGATCTTCTATCCATGTATGATTTTGTCATATCAAGCATTAGTCATTGAAAAATATCAATTCACTGAGTTATATAGAGCTTTCAGATATTGATACAGTTCATTACACGAGTCTGTCTGTCAAGCTCACAATGGCAGATATGTCTTCCAAAGTTCTAATTTTCCTTTGAAACCTGTATTTTATCGATTAGCAACAAATACTGTGAGTTGTTTTCCTTTAAGTGTTAAGTTTACTTTAGTCATCTTTGAGAAAACACCTGTCATATACTCAAAGCTCAACACAACAGTTTATCTATCATGATAGTCCATGAAAAAAAGTGGCAGGTTCAACTCACAACTTAATCTTACACATACTTTTCTTCGCAACAACCATCAAATGCTATATGCAGTATAAGTGCTTTATTCATCTTCCCATTTTGTCACACAGATACTAAAAAGACACATGCATTCCAGGGTCACAATTTAACAGAATTAATACTTTTTTGCTTTCTTGGGGATATTAAGTGGAACTGCCTTTTTCTTTTAATTGTGAGTACAATACTGTACACTAAGATGCCAACAGTTTTACTCATCTTTCATTTTATACCATCAGTGCAAATTTCAACATAATGAGATTACAAATAAAGCATTTTGAAAATAGTTCTGAAAGGGCCTTGGGAACCCAAAGTGGACCATGGACCACACTGTAAGAATTGCTGTCTTAGAGAATAAGAAGTGAAGACTCCAAATGAGGCTACAAGTCATAATCTAACTCTGCAATGTAGTAGCTGGGGACCTTTTAATTTACCTGAATCTCCGCTGTCCTATTTCTAAATAGAAACAGTAATGTTCCAGAAAAAAAGATACAATATTGCTTACTAAATTAGAGACTTTGCCCCACAGAGAAAGGGACAGAGATGATAAACTATTAATAAGCCAAATGGCATGGTTGGCTTTGCATCCATCTTAGGTGAATTAATCAACAAATTTTCATTGAAATGCAATAAATACATTTGGGAGAAAAACAAAAAGGATATTATTGCCTCAGGAAATAAGTATTAATTAACATGGAAAAAAATCCTGGGCCAGGCATGGTAGCACAAGCCTGTAATCCCAGCACTTTGAGAGGCCAAGGCGAGTGGATTGCCTGAGCCTGCGGGTTAGGTACCAGCTTGGGCAACATGAAACCTTGTCTCTACAACAAATCAAAAAATTAGCTGGGCATGATAGCACGCGCCTGTAGTTCCAGCTACTTGGAAGACTGAGGTGAAAGGATCGCTGCAGCCTAGCAGGTGAATGCTGGGGTGGCCATGAGCATGCCACTGCACTCCAAGCCTGGGTGACGGAGTGAGATGCCAACTCACAAAAATAAAAAATAATTCCTGGACATACAGCTACTACAACTGGATTTTTAACAACTACAAAAGGAATAGGTATATTCTTATTGGCTTGTCAGTTCTTGTCCGAATAACATAAGGCAGTGGTTCTCAAAAGGGAACAGTTATGTTCCGCAGGGGAAATTTGGCAACGTCTGGAGACATTTTTGGTTGTCACAACCGGGGAAATGCTACTGGCGTCTGTTGAGAAGAGGCAAGGGATGTTGCTAAATATCCTACAATGCACAGTACAGCCCTCCAACAAATAATTATCCAGTTTCAACTGCCAATAATGCTGAGGCTGAGAAGTCCTCTCCATAAAACTTTAAGCAACATAAAATGGAGGAAAAAAAGAAACTTTAATAAACATCAGGAACATTTTAAAACCTTCTAAACTACCTTTAAAAATGGTACAACCCCTCTACTAAGGCAGCCATAAATGTCTTTAATTCAAGACAAGTCCAAAAAGAGATTCAAAACAGAACTGAGGCCTGGAACTATACCTAGTTATCAATGACAGGGTTAACTTAGTAGTTTACTTTTCTCATATTTTTTCCTCTAGCACTAGCACTAAAAGGTGATTTTTACACATTAAAGTCTCCTGCACTTTTCTTATCTCTGTTCATTAGGAAAATGCAAATACTCAGCTATACACACCAGTTGATTATATTTTCTGACTGCCCATTTATCTCTGCATTAGCTAAAGGATTATTGATTTGTTTGATAATAAGCTACAAAATAGTTTTCTTTTCTTTTTTTTTTTTTTTTTTTTGAGTTGGAGTCTCACTCTGTCACCCAGACTGGAGTGCAGTGGCCGCTCCCGGCCACCGCAGCTTCGACCTGCTGGGATCTGGCGATCCTTCCGCCTCAGCCTTCCGAGTAGCCGGAATTACAGGCATGCGCTACCACGCCCAGCTGATTTTTTTATTTATTGTAGAGATGAGGTCTCGCCAAGTTGCCCAGGCGGGTCTCGAACCCGCGGGCTCAGGCAATCCACTCACCTCAGCCTCCCAAAGGTGCGGGATTATAGGCTGAGCCACTGAGCCCGGCTCGAAATAGTTTTCAAATCAAATAGAAAAATACTTTAAGGAAAGGCTTTCACAGTATTTCTGTTAAGTGGTTTTAGCAGAATCAATTTTATCTTATTTAACAAGCCAAAGAAAGACTGATTATTTTCTTTGCATTTATTGAGAAAAGTTTCTTTTTTTATATCACTATTTTTTATTTTGATATTGTGGGGTACAGTTAAGGGTTAGGTATACAAATATGCTTCGTTCAGACACCCTTGTTGATAAAGGGTGTTTCCCCACCCCCAGACAGATATTATTACCGTTAATCCCACCTCCCCCCCGCCCCAGTTTCCCACCACTGTCAGTTCTTTTCTTATAGTATTACGATGGATGTTCAAGGTTGGTTTCAACTTTAGGTATGTATTAAGGTAGTTTATCCAAATGCATCGTTTACTTACTCATCATAGGGAATAACCAAACCTATACAGTAATAGACCAAGATAATTTTCAGTAAATGATGAATGAAGGAAGAGATATCTTTTTCAGAACCCTGAGACACCAGTGGTCTGCCACTTAATGTCTCTGGGCTTGGTTTCTTTCTCAGTAAAATGAAGGTCTTGAATCAATAAATTCCACATAAGCTGGCCTTATCTTCCAAGGTGGACTTGGGGGAGAAGAAATGGGAAGAAGACACTTGGATCTATAAAGGGCTTCTTTGGTCCTGTATATTTATTGATAGTAAGAGATCATATGGTCACTTTATCTATGCTTCTTAAAGTCTAATCTGTTTCACAGAAGAAATAATGTGTTTCTTTTTCACTGGAAGAATTAGTTCTCAGTCTGCTTATTGTGTCAGGTAACTTAGTTCCTAATGGCTGTGTCATTTTTCACTCTTTAAACCAAGAGCCAAAGATGGAGGAAAACAGAATACATCTTGGAGACCCCAAGCACCTCCTTCTCAGGCTGTGTTATTAGTTCCATTTGCTCAGGCCTGCATTAGGTGATATTAGTTTTAAGGAGGAGCAATGATAGATGGCAAATAGAATACTAAGACCAAGAGTGGTAAGAAAAGGAGTGAAAAATTTTTTCATTGCATGGCTATTTCTGGAATGAGAGACTGATTTTGTTTCCATCTTTGCTTCCTCACTCTTAAGAGCATATAAGGATAATTTATGGCTTGGGATATCCTAAATGATGAACATGACATCTTCAAAGAAGGCAATAATATGTTCAAAGAAGGCAATAATATGTTGGAGACAACGATATAGTTACTGCCTTCTTCCAACAATATATCCCACACATCTTTGAAATACTTCTCATTCACACCTCAAGTATGAAATAACTTATTTCTAAATACCTTATTCCAACTTAAAGAGACACTTAAATTTTTCCCAGTATGCTTAGTGACCCAGACTTAAATGCAGAGATTTTGCCAACTCTGAGCCTTTCCCCACATCCTATTTACTGCTTCCTATCACACTGTTTCAGGCACCTTTTACTTCCTGCCCACTCTGACTGCCACCATCTTAATGCATGCCTTCCCTCACCTCTTGTCTTAACCACTGTAATTGTTGATATTAAGTAGTCCTCCTGGTTTTGCCTGCTTCTCTTTCCATTTCATTTCTGCACTGCTAAAACGTCCCATCATGATTAAAAACCTCAAGGGTTCCTCCACTGTATATAATACAAACTCAATCTAGTCCACAATTTGGATCCTCTTTCTTTTTCTATTAATATGGCTTCTCACTTCCCTACACAATCCATTTGGTTTCCTTACCACTTTGAAGATGCTGTACTCTACAAATATTTATCAAATGCCCATGACGTGAGAAGCTTTATGCTAAGATCTGTTCCCTTAGCTTGAAGTGTCCAACATGGATGGCATTTCTGGTCCATGACAGTCTCTAAAGTCCCTAAAACACTGCCATGTAGCACTTTACACAGATGGTTCTATGTTGTCTTTCTGATGTATATGTATCCTGTTTCTATTCATTTCTTTTAGGTAAAAAGCCCATGTCTTGGGCCTCTTCATACTACCAGCACTGTGTATAGTATTCAGCATATGTTATTTTATTTAGCTTATTTATGCTTCATATCATTATTCTGCAAAAGAATTTGAAGCAGCTAACATGGTAGATATTTATGAGACTATACCCAAAATACAGGTATAGGTATACCACTACTCGACACTATTATGCAAGCTTTCTTTATATACATTATCCCATTTAATTCTCTCCACAGACTTATGAGGTAGGTACTGTTTTCAGCGTTTATAGAGGAGGAAACAGATTTGGAGACATTAACTTGCCTAAGGTGACACAATAACTAGCAAAATCAGGATTCAAACCCAGGTCTTTCTAACACCAAAATCAGTGTTCTTAACCAATCTTCTACCTCCTCCACTGTGATAAAAATGTCAGAACTGAGAAGCTGAAGTATATCCAGGTCTTCAAATTGAGAAACAATGCCTTCTGCTTTGTAGGCTGAAGTTTGGAGTCTCAGTGGTGTAAAGCAAAACAGCAAATTCCCTGAGCTTGCTTCTAACATGATCTGCAAATTCATATTTTTGCCCATATAAGGATTACCAAAGCAGGCCAAACAAGTAAGAACAGTGCCTTAAAATTGTGTGACAACCTGTGTTGTTTGACCAAATTTTCAAATGTTCCACAAACTAGTGTATAGCTCATATTGCACATTTAGCACTATTCCTAAATCCTACAAAGACATTTATAAGAACAAGAAGAAATGCAGAACAGTTGTGTCTTGATTCATATTTATATGAGTAGAAAGGAAGGTGGGGGAGAAGTCTCAGAACCAAACTCAACCTGAGTAAAGGGCATACTCTCTCTTCTTTCCTTTAAAGGCCAAGGTTCAATTCAATTCTTATATTTTCACATTAGTGTGAGAACTTATTTGTTTCTCTGTCACACAGGTCTACCAGATAATTGTTGTTGTTGTTATATAAATTCCCCTTAGGTTTGATGAATATGCTCTCCCTTTACACTCTGGTTCCTAAATATCCACTGAAATAATTTAAAGGAATAATTTAAGATATAGTAGTCCCTCTTTATCCGTGGTTTTGCTTTTCATAGTTTCAGTTACCTATAGTCAACTGCAGTCTGAAAATGTTAAATGGAAAATTCCAGAAACAAACAATTCATGTTTTAAATTGTGCGCTGTTCTGGAGTAGCATAATAAAATCTCATGCCCTGGTATGTGAATCATGCTTTTGTCCAGCATATCCACAGTGTACTTGCTTCCTATCTGTTAGCCACTTACTAGCCATCTCTGCTATCAGATGGACTGTCATGGTATTGCAATACTTGTGTTTAAGTAACCCTCATTTTACTTAATGATGGCCCCAAAGCATAAGCACAATGGTGCTGGCATAATGTGTAACTGTTCTACTTATTATTAATTTTTGTTGTTAATCTCTTTCTGTGCCTAATTTATCACTTAAACTTTATTATAGGTATATATGTATAGGAAAAAAACATAGTATATAAACAAAGTATATAAAACATAGTATATCCACGGTTTCAGGCATCCACTGAGGGGCATGGAACCTATCCCTCATGGATATGGGGAACTAGTATATTTAATAAATATGGACTTGTCTCTAGAAGATCAAGAAAGAAGGAAATTAAAAGTTAGCCTTTAGAATTAAGTAACTTAAGCTTTTTAACTATCTTAAAATTTACTTACTGAACATCTGCAACATAGCCAGTTAGGTGGAAAATTTATGTCTGAAAACATTTTCAGCTAGTGAAATAAAATGCCCCATCACAATAATCATCATACTGGAAACTACTGATTTGTGATCCTGTATGCCAGGCTCCACAACTAGGTACTTAAATAAATATGTTACCCCAAACAGTTCTTACTACTAAGTCCATTTTACAGATAAGAATATAGAATTAAGCCATTTGTTGGTCCAAAGTCACATTAAAAGGCATCACTGGATTTGAAATCAGCTTTGCTCGATTCCCAAATCCACGCACCTCTCTCTCGGGACTGTTTCCTGACAGTGGCCTGCAGAGCGACATCCATTAAGCTCGATAGCATTTTAAAAGATTATATGGGTCATCGGGTAGACAAAAAGTTAAGTCTTGAGGTAAAGGTAAACATCAAAATTAATTTCTGTTTCTCGTCTGACTACCCTTGGTATCACAAAGGAATAGAAATGATCTATAATTTAAAAACTATGAAAGTATCCAGGTCACTTACATTTTTTTCTCCCTTTAGATCCAAATTATGTTGATTTAAATCTTAAATTAGAAGGGCCTATATGGGTCTAGGACTAGAAGATGATATAATCAGCACTTAATTTAATAAAAATTACCAAGTTTGCAATTGCTGGTAAGAATTAAACATTTTAACAAATCCAAAACAAATCTTAAATTAGCATGCGGGCATTCTAAATTATTAAGATAATGTCACACTAGCTGTTAAAATGTTAAATTAACATGGAGACCACATATAAAAAACATGAAAGTAGAAATAGGAGTGTTTTGTATGTCCGCCAGAGGAGCTCTGAAGCACATCATTATATGCTTGATTAATATATTAGATCCTAGAATTTTGGGGGGCGCATTTAATTTTTCAGAAATATACTGCTCCACTAGAGTATCAAGTTGGGCATATATGATGAATAGTATTTTTGTATTGTTTTGGAAAATGCTTAACAGGTAATTTAAGTAAAATAAACTTAATATTATATAGCTTTAACTAGAAGGTAAGTGTCTAGCCACACTATCGTTTTGTAAGCAGAAGATTTATACTGACTAGAAAAAATATGGATATAAATTATGTCATTTGATGTTGAACAGATTGAGAAAGCCCCCCCCAAAATTCTAGTTATTCAATTTAAAGAGAACTTAAGTATCATAGTTTATGCATCCAACTTGACTATATAGTAATAGCTATTATTTGTTTAGCATTTATGTACTAGGTACTTGATTTACATATTTAGAATATGTATGGTAATCCTCATTACCATCCTGAAAGTAGATATCTCTAATCCCATTTCTCAAATGCAGAAACTGAGACTTAGAAATGTTAGAGAACTAATTCTAGGACCCTATATAGTACATCTATTAAGAGGCAAAATCTAAATTTGAATTCAAGATTCCAAGTCTATTGCTGTTTTATATTTAGTGCATACCAATAATAAACATATGGCTTCCAAACTGTATGGTAGATTAAATTAGAACAATATTACAATTATAATACATACAAGATGTCAGAGCTCCTCTATTTCACAGAAACTAAGGTGAAATGATAGCCAAAGTAAAAGGTATCATAGGTACCAAATACTTTTTTACGTATTCTCATTTACTATTCATTTACCCTGCATTCTCTAGATATAGACAAAAGGGCTGACTACATTTTTTTAAATGTGTGAATTATTCTAAAATTCAGTTCTTTCCTGTACTCTGATAAGAGCCTCTTGAAGAAGTATATAATTAAATATCAGTCAAAACACACTAAAAAAATGTATTGTGGCACTGTATATAAAGTATATGTACTCTGATTTACATATATCTGTCCTCATGCATTTTCTCAATAATTAACTTATAATGAGTTATAAGCAATGTAAATTATCTTTAGTTTCACTTTTGCAAATTTGCAATAGAAAATAAGTTTTGTTTTTGCTTTTCATAGTCCAAATAAGTAGAGATTACTGTAGCTAATTTTAGAATATTCATTAGAAAAGTAACTTGCATTTCTTCTAAAATGGTAACATTTTAGAAACCATTAGAAAGCATTTTCAAACTGCATTCCTTTTTTTTTTCTCTGAGTTAGAGTCTCACTCTGTCGCCCAGGCTGGAGTGCAGTGGAATGCTCACAGCCACCCTAGTGTCGACCTGCTGGGCTCCGGTGGTCCTCCCGTCTCAGCTTTCCTAGTATCCGGAACTACAGGCGCGGGCTACCACACCTGGCTAATTTTATTTACTGTAGAGATGAGGTCTTGCCAAGTGCCAGGCTGGTCTCAAACCTGTGGACTCAGGCAATCCACTAGCCTCAGCATCCCAAAGTGTTGTGATTACAAACTGAGCCACCTAGCCTGTCCCAAACTACATTTTAATGTGAGCAGTTCTACATGCAGGAAACAGAACCTGCTAGCCACTGCAGACTGGACACTACTGTCAAACAACAGCACCAAAGTCTAAGAGAAATGGAATCTCTGAAAATAAAGTTCTTACTTTAAAATTTGAAAATTAACAAAGTAATTTTTAGATTTGTTATTTCAACAAAATCATCACTTCAAACAACTTTACAATTAAATAGTTAAAAACAGCAAAGAATTGCAGAGGCTTGAGAGGGGAAGTTAGGGAGAAAAGGAACCAATAAAACAATGACTGTAACCAAATTGTCATCCATAGTTCAAAACAGGACATAAAACATCCACCAACTGCCAAAACATTAATCACAAAATTGATATTTTAAGGAGTCATTAATTTGTAGCATAAATAGCTGACAGCAATAGACTAAATGTTTCAATGTTGATAAATAATTCCTCCACATTATCTTTAATACTGAGAGCTGACAAGTGTTCAGAACACTAAAACAATACATCACAATATACACTGTTACATGTTAGGTGGACAGTAAACGCACGAGCTTAGCTGTACCAGGATTATTTTAAGACAGTTTGGACATTCTGAGTGTGTTGTTTTTTTCCTTATCTGTCACTTTCTATAAGACCCACAGACTGTGGATAATAACATCTGAATTATGAGATTTAAGAATACAGAGAGCAATAGATAGAGGGAAATCTTTTAAAACTACAATGGAAGCAGTTAGCAAGTTTCCCTCGTCAGCCTGAGGAAGAAATTTGTCCCTGTTTCTACCCCCAATAAGGGGGGCAAAAGGGCATAAATGACTCTGAAAAATGTCTGTTTGAAATTTTAACTTTTCTCACAGTGCCCAAAGAGGGTAAGATAATATAAAATAAATGCTACTGTAATTTCTGAAATGCAGCATTAACCCCAAACCAAAGAAAAAAAAAAAAAAAAAGGAGAGAAACAGTGAATTAGGGAAACTCACCCAATAGAGAACACGAAGTCTTGCCATTGCAGAGGGTAACTGAAATGACTGGTTGACTCTTTGTGGGCAGAGGGTCCCATTTTGAATTGGAGGCAATTTGTTTCTCCCCCTGCTAGCATCAACAAATAACATCATGTATGGCAGAGTGGTGCATGCCAGGGCAATGCCAATTGTAGGCTTGCCCCATTTTCACTACGTAGGAAAGGAAAATTGAATAAACTCAATACAACTATGATCCCCACTCTGAAGAAAACTCATTACTGTCCATAATGCTCAAACTATTTTTTCCTAGTTCATTTATTTATATCTAATCCATAATTCACTGTAAGATTATTGCTTTGAATTCATTTAGAAACATACAACTAGATATAATAAAAAGTAAATGAAGCTAAATTGGAAGATACTTTTTAAAATAAAAAAATTATAACTAGTTAGAAAATTCAGAAAACATCAAAAAGTTTAAATTAGAAAATAAGCTGGCCAGATGCTATGGCTGACTCCTGTAATCCCAGCACTTTGAGAGGCCAGAGCAGGAGAATCATTTAAGGGCAAGAATTTGAGCCTTGGCAACATAGTGAGACTCTGTCTCTACAAAATAAACAGCTGGGTACCATGACACATTCCTGTAATCCTAGTTACTTGGTCTGGGACTTTTAAAAGCCTTCATCTTAAAAAAAAAGTACAATTTATTTTGGGGATAACACTATAGGTAACAGCTTTATACCCTGGCTTTTTATATATGAGGCACTGTTCATTTGTTTACTTAACATTTTGAGAAAACGTCCTATGCCAACAGGTAATAGTTTATTACATGATTCTTTAATGGTTGCAAAGTACTCAGCTATAACATAACCATTCTCCCATTTTTGGTCAGTCTTTATTTTTCCACCATTATAAAAATACCAGTGCATATAACTTTGAATATTTGATTATTTTCTTAATTCCTAGAAAGGGCAAGGAAAGCCAATGGATAATTGTAGGGTTTTTCACACTTATTGTGAAACTGCCTCCCCTATTCTGCTCCAGGAAAGTAGGTAAAGCATAGGTAACATAACATGCATTTCTCAACATTCCCTTGTAACAGAAAACAAATCTAGTGAACTGTCAATTGATGAACATTGCTTATTTCCTTATCGTGTTGCCTAGGCTGGCCTTCTCTTGATTGGTAAGAATGTTTTAGATATTAAGTACTTCAACACTTAGTCCATTGAGGACATACTTGTAAAGCCTTGATTTTAAATCAAAATTTAAAATATTTCAAGTATGATAGTATAATTTTTGATGTTCAGAGCCCTTACTGTCACTCACACAATACTTCTTTTAGCCATATTTGCTGTCTGAAGTATATGTGATCTTGAAAATAAAATGACCAGTCAAATGTAGCTCTGGTTAAAGATGATGTATTTAACACATGCTTTTATTTCAGCTCCTTCAAAAACCCAGTAAGATGAGAGTAATGGCATTTGTTTTTAAAGACATACACCTCTAAGAATAAAGACAACAGGAGAAGAGATAATACTAGCAGCAGTTTACAGGAGAAGAGATAATACTAGCAGCAGTTTACAAGGTAAATAACAGATGAATGAGGAGGATTGTGGGCTTCCTGAGATCTGTTCTGTTACTAGTGGGGAGAGCTAAGAAGCAACCTAATTAATATGAAAAAACTTCTAAAAGGCTCAAAAATTGGGAGTAAAGGTAGGGAGTTAAAAATTAGGAAGATTGGTTCAAAGTCTGTTTAAGAACATGTATAGGTCTCTCTCTTTCTTTTGTAAGAGAGATGGTCTTGCTCTGTCACCCAACCTGGAGTGCAGTGGGCTCAAATAGTCCTCCTGCCTCAACCTCCTGAGTAGCTAGGACTACAGACATATGCCACCATGCCCCGCTAATTTTTATTTTTATTTTTGTAGCGAAGAGGGTCTCCCTGTGTTGCCCAGGCTATTCTCGAACTTTTGAGTTCAAGCAATCCAGCTGACTCAACTTCCCAATGTGCTGGGATTGCCAATGTGAGCCACTATGCCCCACCTAGATTTTTTTTTTTTGTTAGTAGAAATGGTAGGTGAGGTTATGGGTACCAACCTGCCTGCCAAAAACTAAAATGTTAGATAAAATATACTGTTTAAGATCTCCTTAAAAGTACCTGTGAGCTGACAAAATGATAAAGAATTAGGCTAAATCTAAGTGAAAGTACCCCAGTCACCTGTGCTCTGAGAATATTTACAGGTTTAGGCAAATTTAGGCTTCAACTAAAAAGACAGAAAACTCACTAGAAAAATAGACAAAAAAACTGATACAGATACTTTACAGAATAGGAATTCCAAATGGCTGACAAATATATGAAAAGTTAATCCAGCTTCATTAGTAATCAGGGAAATGCAAATTAAAACTACAAACTACGATTACACACCCACCAGATTGACAAAAATTAAACATTTGACAATAAAAAGTGTCTTGAGTTTAAAGGGCATAATCACATTGGAAGACAGTTTGGTATTATCCAGTAAAGTTGAAGACAAGAATAACCTATGCTCCAACAACTTGACCACTAGATATAAACTCATAAAGAAATTAGAAATTGTAAAAAAATTAGTGTGTGTACACAGTATAATGTATAAGAATGTTGGCAGCTGCATTTTCTGTACTAAACTAAAACTAGAAACTACTCAGATGTTCATAAGAGTGGAATGGATGTATAAACATCCATATATCTTCTACATATAATTCTATACAGCAGTGAACAAACTACAGCTATATATTGTAGCATGGATAAATTGAACAATGTTGAGTGAAAGAAGCAAGATGATAAATAATATGTATATGTATTAGACTATTAATATAAATTCTTATATGCATATGATATTCTATTCATATGAAATTAAAAGACATACAAACTATGCTATATTGTCTAAGGATGCTTATATAGGAGTTTTAAAAAAGCATGAAGAAATTATATTTGTCAAGACAGTGGTTACCTCTGGGTAGGAGGAGCAAAATGGAATCATAATCTTGTACAGTCATATTGTAGGCCTCTAAGATGCTGACAATATTGTATATCTTGCCCTGGTTGGTAGTTACACAGTGCTAGCTTTATAATTACACATTAAATTGTATATATAGACACACACGACATAACAACATTTTGGTCAAAGATGGACAGCACGGTTTCATATGATGATGGTCCCATAAAATTATAATGGAGCTGAAAAAATTCCTATTACCACGTGACACTGTAGCTGTTATAACATTGCTGTGCAACACAATACTCATGTGTTTGTTATAGTGCTAGTGTAAACAGAGCTACTTCACTGTCGGCTGTATAAAAGTATAGCATATACAATGTATAGTACATATAATACTTGATAATGATAATAAATGACTTACTGGTTTAAGTATTTATAGTAGTATACTTTTTATTGTTATTTTGGAGCGTACTCCCTGTACTTATTTAAGTAAAAAAGTTAACTGTAGAACAGCCTAGGCAGGTCCTTTAGGAGGTATTCCAGATGAAGGCATTGTTATCATAGGACATGACCGCTCCATGCATGTTTTTGCCCTGAAGATCTTCCAGCAGTACAAGATGTGGAATTGGAAGACAGTGATATTGATGATCCCGACCCTGACTATGTAGGCCTAGGCTAACATGTATGTTTGTGTCTTAGTTTTTAATCAAAAAGTCTAGAAAATAGAAAAACTTAAAAAAAGGAAAAGTGAGCCGGGCTAGGTGGCTCAGCCTATAATTCCAGTGTTTTGGGAGGCTGAGGCAAGTGGATTGCCTGAACCCATGGGTTTGAGACCAGTCCAGGCAACTTGGAGAGGCTTTGTCTCTACAATATATATAAAATTAGCCCGGTGTGATAGCGCACACCTGTAGTTCCGGCTACTTGGAAGGCTAAGGCGGAAGGATCACCATAGCCCAGCAGGTCTACACTGGGGTGGCTGTGAGTGTGCCACTGCACCCCAGCCTGGGTGACGGAGTGAGACTCTAAATCCAAAAAAAAAAGGAAAAGTGTAGAGAATAAGGATATAAAGAAAGAAAGAATTTTTGTACAGGTGTATAATGTGTTAGTGTTTAAAACTAAATGTTATAACAAAAAAGTAAAAAAGTCTAAAAAATTTAAAAGTTTATAAAGTAAAAAAGTCATAATAGGCTGAGGTTAAATATTATTTTTATGTATTTATGTTTTTTTAGATCAGTTTTTGAAAAAGTCAATTTATTACTGAAGAAAAGAATTTTTAAATAAATTTAGTGTAGCCTAAGTGTACAGTGTTTATAAAGTCTACAGTTATGTACAATAATGTTCTCCAAGGCCTTCACATTCACTCATCACTCGTTCACTGACTCACCAAGAACAATTTCCAGTCCTGCAAGCTCCATGCTTATACAGGAGTACCATTTTTAACCTTTTATACTATATTTTTACTGTACCTTTTCATGTTTAGATACACAAATATTTATCATTGTGTTACAATTGCCTATAGTAGTCAGTACAGCAGCATGCTATAGAGATTTGCAGACTAGGAGCAACAGGCTGTACTATATAGCCTAGGTAGGTAGTAGACTATACCATCTACGTTTGTGTAAGTACATTCTATGATGTTTGCACTATGATATTGCCTCTAATGACACATTTCTCAGAATGTATCCCTGTAGTTAAGCGATGTATGACTACACATGTGTTTTGTTCATTCTCATGTATGTATGCTTTGTTTCATAGTAAAAAAGATTTTTAATCCAAAATAAAATAGGAAAAGAAGCAGGTAGCTTAATCTCTACATTACCTCCTCTACTCCTGTCTTTCATAATTTCCTTCCTTTTGCTGTTTGCAGTTTTCTCTTTCTGAAACTCCTAGACTGGTCCCCTAATTCCCTTATCTTCATCTTCTCATCTTATTTCTCATCTCTGTGTTTTTGTTTTTATTTGTGGGACATTTTCTTACTTTTATCTCTTAGTCCTTCTATTGAGCCTTTCATTTATCCTATTATCCTTTTAATTGCCAAGAATTCAGTTTCATTCTCTGAATATTCCTTTAAAAAAATTCTCATTCTTACTTGATAAATACAGTATTTTTCTTATCTCTAAGGAAATTAATGATAGGTTTGGGGGAAGTTTCCTTCACTCTACATATATTTTATCCATGATTCCTCTGTTGATTGTCTTGATCTCTCTTTCAAAACTAGAAGGTGTCCTTGCTTTCAGTCTATCCTTTCTCTCCCTTCTAGGCTGAAGACTGAAGGCCTTCTCGATAAAATTCAAAAGAGTATATCTTGAAAACCCAAGAGAATCTGTCAAAAATCTCTTTACACTGATAAAGGACTTTGGCAAGGCCTCAGGTTATAAAATAAATGTGCAAAAGACAATCGCATTTCTTTACTGCACTAATAAGCAAACAGAAACCCAAATAAAAAACACAATTCCATTCACAATAGCCACAAAAAAAATGAAATACCTTGGCATCTTCCTAACCAGGGAGGTGAAAGACCTTTACAAAGAAAACTACAAAACACTGCTCAAAGAA
>CAUYQG010026251.1:0-12971 GCA_963574415.1 Tarsius wallacei
GCTACCACGCCCGGCTGATTTTTTGATTTATTGTAGAGATGAGGTCTCGCTTGCCCAGGCGGGTCTCGAACCCGCGGGCTCAGGCAAACCACTCACCTCAGCCTCCCAAAGGCGCGGGATTACAGGCTGAGCCACCGAGCCCGGCTGAAGGAGGGATTCTTAATGCTAATGAGGGATTTGTGAACACCCCTCCCTCTACACAGTAGGGAGAGTTGTAGATAAGTATATGCTTTTCTGGGGAGGGTGTTTGTAGTTTTTAATCGCATTTTCAAAAGGAGCCTTGACACAAAAGAGATTAGCATTGCTTGATTTGGTCATATTTAGCCTAGAGAAGGGACAATTTGAGCCAAGAGGTGAATGTACTGGGAGGAGAGATGAGCAGCTTCCATTTGGGGGTGGGGAGCTTGCTCTGTGTGGACCCAACTGGTGGGACTGGGATCAGTGGAGAGACTCCATGTTTGGCCCTGTGTGGGCATCTGAGGGAGCCTGAAAGCGCCTGTCACAGGTGGAGTATTCACAGGGCAGGTGGCAGGAGATGGCCTGTGATGCTGGTAAAAGCTTTGTCTAAACCTTCTTGTTATGAGGAGTAAACAAGTTTGGGTGTTGCCAGGTTTTCCTCTTCCTCTGGGAGACTGTCTTGAGGGTTGAGCTTCACTGGATGTGATGAAGCCCCTATAGATACTCAGGTGTGCAGCTTGGGGCCGCAGAGGCCTCTGGAAGCCTGCCCACTTTTCCAGAGACAGCACATTAAATATTAACTTGGAGAGTGGACTCTCAGCTTGTCTTGGGGCCTCAATTTACCTTTTTGTGGTATGGGAATAATGTTTCTATGATATTGCCTTGAGGTATGGGTAGCTCTTTCCTGTATCTTATTCAGGGTGGTAAGCTTCACCTTCATGGGCCCTCAGTCGCCTACCTAGGTGATCTCTGGCATTGGGTTCTCTTCCATGAGGTAGAGTTGGGTGAATTGGGCTCACCAGGCCTGGGGTTGAGCATAGCTTTATCTCTTAGAGGAGGCCCTGTATTCCCCCTCATCCAGTGTGTACCAAGTGATGGTTACCCCTCCTTTCTCACTTTGGCACCAACAGAATCTGCTCCACGAAATTTAAAAGTGACTCCTGTGGGACAGAACTGCTGATTAATGGAGTTTGACTTTGTGAGAAAGTCCTCTTTTTTTTTTTTAAAAGCAGGCATGCCTCACCAAGGATGAAATATTCTGAAAAACTGGAATTGGAATCCCACAGCCTGATTGAAAGCCATATCACTTGCTTCAAGGGAGGGAGCTAAAAAAAGCCACTCCTTGGCTTCTCCCATGAATTTTAAATGTTCTGAAAGCTTTGCCTTGTGAAGAAAACAATGCCTCATGCCTTAAATAATTAAGTGGAGTACACTGAGATGGCAGTATCATCTCAGGGCTGGTCACACTGCAGCCCCTGGGAGACTCTCTCTCAAGGGCAGAGCTGGGTGGGTGCCTGAGGAGATTGTCCTCGTAGTGAAAATTGATACACTTTCAAATGCTGCCTTTTAAGTGTTTAGTGAAATTGGCATGTCTGTGGAAATGTCACAGAAAAGGATGAAGGTGGCATGTGGGCACGTGATAGAATGCAAGTTTTCTTCTGAGAGGCAGCATCCGTCAGCTGTTTGTATCAAATCTGTGAATTATTAGCTGGTCTTATTTGCCCGTCCACTGCCATGTGACTGTCCACGTGAGATGACAGTGGCCTCAGGCCAAGTCTTTATCCTCCCAACCACTATAGTATTGGCACCGGTTTCTCTGTGTATTTGGTGGATATTTCTAGAAAATCTGTGCAGGGAAGAGAAAGCTACTTTATCTTCTGGCAGAAGATTGTCCTTCGAGGTTATGATGGCATCTCAGAACTGGCCCAGTTATTTCTGGCTGTCTGCCCACTCTGTGATTACACAGGGTCTTTATCTCTGAGGTCAAAGAATAAATAGTATGTTCTACAGATACAGGATCATGCCAATTGGTCACTGTGGTATCCTATGTGGTTTCTGTGGAAGAGTGAGTTCTGCCAGGGTAAAGGAGCTAATCGTTATTGATTATCTATATGCATTATTTCACTTAAGCTTCACATTTTTTTGGATGAACTGGATTTTGGGGAGGTTAAGTTACTTCGTTAAGGTCACACAGCCAGGACACAGAGTGGAGCTAGTGGTTCTTTATGTTGTCCAACCCTGAGACAAGTCACCCTAAGGTTCACATTTTGTAATATGCATAGTTCCATGAGAAAAAGTATTTATTTCAAAAGTACAACTTGAAGGCTAAAAGAAAAAGCAGAGATATGCTTCAGAGAAACTGTTAATACACCTTTAACAGGACAGAGATTGAAAGCAGAGACTTACTCGGATGTTGTGCCCATAAAGCATTTACACAGCTGTCGGAATCTTCTATAGATTTCCTTTGCTCAGAACCTACTGAGCCATTCCTTGTCTTCCCTTTCTCATTCTTCTATTTCCCAATTTCTCCCTGGTCCCTTTTCTCAGAGACATTCTCAGAATGACTTAATTCCTTAGTCTTGTTGGATTGTATGCTACAAGCCCATCTGTAAAGACATTATTCAGATACAAGATAGGAATCTAAATTTCAAATAAGTAAGGTTGTTGGGCTGAATCTGTGTCTGATCAGTTGTATTGCTATTAATCTTGACACAGAGCAGGGTTGTGAGCGCTCCAAAGGCCACATTGCTCACCATCTTTTTGACCTTAAATCAGAATCTTTCCCATACTCATCATTGGTTCACACTTTAGGTGTTGTCTAATTGGCCAGTTCTTTGTCTCAAAGATGTGTGAGAGTTTGCTTACTTTTTTTTTTTTTTTTTTGCCAGTTGTTGCCACTGTTTTATTGTAGCCAGGGCACTCCTGGTTGTAACAGGACTCATCTTTTGCTAACCTGCTTTCATGATGTAGTTTTCAATACTGGTTCCCAGTCAAATAGCACTTTATCGCCATAGAAGTTGGGAGTTTCAGGCCCCTACATCCTAAGTGAGAGGTCAGACTGACTCTGAAGTAGTGAAATTTGGTTATCTTTTTACATCTTACAAACATTGATTATTTGATTTATTTATATGCCCTTTTTCCTGGAGTAAGTCTTCTACCCATTAACAGCTAAACTGGCCTAGTGAATCATGAATGCAGCTTAGTGAGGAAGTCACAGACAGAAATTATGAGCTGAACCTAGTTAGGATCTTGTTAAGTGTTTGTTGCTGGAAGAAGTTCACGGTTGAAGTCTTCTAGGTAATCTGTTTTTAGAATGAAAATTTTCAGGTAGCCTCTGGAACTGTTCCTGGTAACAGGTAAAATCAGTTTCCCCCATATCCATGCAAATATTTGAATAGCAGAAGTAGAAACCACTCTATGTGCTCAGACCTCAGTGTTCTAGAGGCTTCTGATGTTTTGTGCTTGAGCTTATCAGAATCAATAGCTTGATTTAGGTCACCTGTGTTGAGATGGCAGCCAGTGGGAACAGAGCTGCGCTGAAGCAGTCCAGGTGAAGGTTGCCCTTGCAAGTAGTAGGTTTAGCCCAGCAAATGCACTTCTTACACCCTAACTTTGCTCCTTCATTCACTCAGTTAACTAATATTTACTGAGTACTTCCAGGGGTGGCTAAGATGGACTTGGCCTCTGTCCTTGTGGGGCTTACAATATATCAGAGAAAATGGGTATTAAATAATTAAAAAATAATTCTGTTATTCCTTTAGTGAGTACTTACTGAGTATCCAGTGTATCCTAGGCACTGTTCATGGTAGTGGGGATATCAGTGAAACCAGACAGACAAGAGTTCTTGCCTTCATGAAGCTTTCATTCTAATGAGACACACAATAAATAAAAACATAACAAGTAAGTAAATTTCATGGCATGTTAAAAGGTGGTGAATGCCATGGGAAAAAACAGGGATAGGTAAAGGTGATTTTGGAGAATGGGCTAGGCTGTGTGAGGCGTTGTGTGTGCTTTGGTCTAAATGTCTGTGTCCCCTTCCAAGATTCATATGCTGAAACCTAATTACCAGTGTGATGGTATTAAGGAGTTGGAACTTTTGGGAGGTGATTCGGTCATGGGAGTAGAGCCCTCATGAGTGAGTTTAGTGCATGGCTTAGTCCATTTTGTGCTCCTATAACAGAATACCACAGTCTGGGCAATTTATAAAGAACAGAAAATTACTGACTTACAATTCTGGAGGCTGAGAAGTCCAGCATCAAGATGTTGGCATTTGGGGAGGGCCTTCCTGCTGGTTATCACATGGGGGAAGGTAGACGGGCAAAGAGAGAGAAAGGAGCCAAACTTGCTATTTTATCCATTTATTTATTATTATTATTATTTTTATTATTATTTGAGTTGGATTCTCACTCTGTCGCCCAGGCTGGAGTGCCGCGGCACACTCATGGCCTCTCCAGCATCAACCTGCTAGACTCCAGTGATCCTTCTGCCTCAGCCTTCCAAGTAGCTGGAACTACAGGCGTGCACTACCATACCCAGCTAATTTTTTTGTATTTATTGTAGAGATGAGGTCTCGCCAAGTTGCCTGGGCTGGTCTAGAACCCTTGGGCTCAGGCAATCCACTCGCCTCAGCCTCCCAAGTGCTGGGATTACAGCCTAAGCCACTGAGCCCGGCCCAAACTTGCTGTTTTATAATGGCATTAATCTTACCCATGAGGGTGGATCCCTCATGGCCTGATTACCTCTTAAGGGATCTACCTCTTAATATTGTCACAATGACAATTAAATATGAACAGGAGTTTTGGTGGAGGCAGTCATTCAAACTATTGCAGTACCCTTATAAAAGAGACTTCAGGTTGGGCATGGTGGCTCATGCCTATAATCCCAGCACTATAGTGGGATTATAGACATCCTGTAGTGAGAGGTCAAGGTGGGAGTATTGGTTGAGCCCAGGAGTTTGAGACCAGCCTAGACAACATAGTGAGACCTTGTCTCTACAAAAAATAAAAAAATTAGCTGGGCGTGATGCACACCTGGAGGCTGAGGAGGAAGGATTGCCTGGGCCCAGGAGGTTGAGGCAGTGGTGAGTTGTGATCATGCCATTGCACTCCAGCCTGGGTGACAGAATGAGATCCCAAATCAAAAAAAAAAAAAAAAAGACCTCAGAAAGCTGCCATCTTTGAACTAGAAAATGGACCCTCACCAGACACCAAATCTAGTGGCACTTTGATCTTGGACTTTCAAACCTCTAGAATGGCGAGAAATACATTTCTGTTGTTTATAAGTTACCCAACCTCTGGTATTTCGTGATAGCAGCCCAGATAGACTAGGATGGTATATATATGTCAGTTTCAGAGAGTGGGATACATGAAATGAATATTATAGATGGGTTGGAGTTACTGTAATGACTGGTTATGACAGGGAGTTAGAGAGGACCAAGAACTGAGAGGCCAGTTGGAAGGATCATCTTTGTATATGTCAAAGTCACCAAGAGTCAAGACAGCAATAGTGTAGGAGACAGAGACTGTGATCCAGAGCTAAAATCATCGAGAAATAAGGAGGCGTGACATGAAGGTTGGTGGTTGACAGAGTCTGATGACAAGAGATTCAGGGCTGGGGAATTTTAGAGAGGTGGAAGAGGTTTGTCTGGAAGGAGCAATGAGAAGCCTAATGGTCTAGCTGTGAAAATGTTCTGAAGCAGAATTATGGAGTACTGTGAAAGCAAATAATAGGTCTCTGACCTGGTATGGAGGGGCTGGGAAGGCTTCCCTGAGGAAGTGACATTTGAGAGGGTGACAGGTAGGTAGATGTGGTCTAGGGGAGGTCAAGGGGAGAAAGAACTCTCAGGAGCTACACAGTCAGAAGAAAGTTAGTCTCATAGTTATGGGGACTAAGTAATGACAAGGAGCTTAAGAGAAAAGAATTCTCAGTGTATTTGCTTAGTGCTCATGGGAGGAAGAGACCTGTTGTGGTAGCTGATGGCTATAGAAAGAACCAGCGGCCACATGGAGATTAATGTGGTCACCCAGGAGGCTGGCTGTTGAGGCGTCAGGTACTGGCTTCCTGCTGCCCCATCTTACTGATCCTATGGCTGGTTATCAATATGGTCCTAATAGGTCCCAAGAGGCATCGTCAGAGACTGTGAAACCTTGGGCTGGAACCTGTAAGTTTGGTAACTCAGGGAGTAATTTTGGGGGGAGAGGGGGCTTTCTGCTGACTGTGGGACTTTGGGACTTTGGAAAAGGCTGTGGATACTTTTGGTGAGCAAGGTTTAGATTTCTGAATCATTTCTTAAGGTCTGAAATGACTGTCTTGGTAAGGGATGGATAACCACGAGCCTGTTTACCCCAACACCTTCTGAGCTTCAGCCTGAGCATGGTGGTAAGGGGAGAGGAAAAGTGCTGAAGTGATCTGGAAAGAGAGTAAACAGAACAACAGTGGGGGAAATAACTGGTGATATGCACAATGGAACAAATGTAAAGGGATCCTGAAACATCATGTTGGGCTTAGGTGACTTAAGTGACTATCACTTAACAGCTGTGTGAGGCCTTGGGCAAGTTACTACTTAATCTTTTTCTCCTTTCTGTTTTCCAATGTAAAAAGAAGATACAAATGCTTATTTCTCAAGGTTGTTGGAAAAATTAGGTGAGATCGTGTATGTCAGTGCCCAGCATGCAACAAGTAATCAATAAATACTAAAACCTCCAGGAAATACCTTTTCCAAATACTGCTGAGATCTTGGTGGAGTGGATCTCGGCATTGCTATATGATCAAAGAAGACTTTTCCTATTTAGAAAACAGAGCTCTTAGTAGAGGAATGTGATTTTTCCTGAAGCCTAAGATGTAAATGTACATGGAAACTTGAATCTGATGATAGAAGCTTGAAGAGAGCTTAGAGAAGATAAAAATGAGGTGGGGAGAAGTCTGTACACACAGGCCATCTGGCCTTTTGGAGGAGACAAGCGACATGTCCTTTGTGCATGGGAACAAGCACGGGCTGTTCTAGGGCCAGACTCAGGGCCAGCACACATGGGCCCCAGCTGTCTGGACACCTGCTGGTGGCCTTGTTCTGCTAAAAGTCAAGCGTCAAGCCTTTTCCAAAAGAGAGAAGGAACTTTAGAAAATCCAGTACTATAACCCTACATCTGATTGATCTTAACCTGTTACCCACACAGCAGCCAGAGCACTCCACACAAAGACGGGGGAACATGTCATTCTTCTATTAGTCATTTATTTGTATCTACTGAAGACTTACCAGTACTCTCTGTTTTCCTTCAAAACACAAAGAAGTAGAAAGGAATTTTACTGAGTGTCTGTTCCCCCCCACCCCCCCCTACCCCCCCGCCTTGTTCTGTCTCTCTCTTTCTTTGTACTCTTCTCTCTCACCCTTTATTAACACATTTTTGGGTGCCTGATTCTGTCTCAGTTCCGACTGTGACAGGGCACATAAGATGCAGTTATGACCCTCAAACTCACCTGGGTAGAGCTGTGCTTTCCAACCTCTTTGAGGCCAGGCAGGGTGCATTGGGAAAGTTCACTTGTGCAGCTCACTGGGGTAAATGGAGGAGGTTGATGGTGGGGAAGCCATAAGCCAGGGTTCCAGCTGTTCTGACCCAAGCTGGAGCTGAGAGTGTCAATATACCTCAGCATGCCTGAGTATGTATATCTGTGTGTGTGTGTGTGTTTGTGTGTGTTTGGGGGGGGGGGGCTTGTGTGCACTGCCTGGGAAGAAAACATTACCTAGCAGTTCTGCTCTAGACAGGAGCTCTCAGCTCCCACTACTGTCTGACAAAGAGCTGCTTGTTTGCCTTTTAGAATTACACAGGGTCACGCTAGCCAGGAGCTGGTCACTCTGAGCCCTCTGAGACTTTGGTTCACTCAAAGTTTCTGGCCACAACTTCAATTGCCTCCTCTATCAAGGCACTGCAGGGGCCTCAGATATGAAAACCTGATTCCTGCCCAAGGGGGACTTGAAGCCAAGTTTAGGGGCAAGTACAAGATACCTATGGCTTCTCAAAGATGAGGCTGAATAGCATATAATGGCCACAAGTGAGGTACACAGAGAGCGGGGCTCCAGGGAGAAAACCTGACCTGGTGTTGGAGTTGGGTGCCTCTGATGGAAGAGGTGGCCAATTTGCATTTTGCCTTGAAGGATGGTAGGATTCTAATCAGTGGATGTGGGCTGAGTGGGGAGTGACATAAGCGAGAGGCATTCCAGAGGAGGGCACAGCTTGTTAGGAGGCACAGGTATGGGGTAAGCAGGGACTTCTGTTTTATTTTTTTTAATTTTAAAAAACTTATTATTTAAAATTTTTTTTATTTTAAAGATATGGGGTACAATTCAGGGTTAGATATAAAAATGTTCATTATGCAGGCACCCCTGTTGATGAGGTGTGCCCCCCCTCCCCTGACAGTTTCCCACTGCTGCCAATCCCACCCCCCAACCCCCCAGCAGTTTCCCCCTACTGCCAGTACTTTTCTTATAGTATTACGATAATTGTTTGAGGTCCGCTCATGAGTGAGAACATATAATACTCAATTCTTTGTTTCTGTGATGATCACTCAGTATTATAGACTCTAAGTCCATCCAAGTTGCTGTGAAGTTCATAATTTTGTCCTTCTTTGTGGCTGTGTAATATTCCATCATGTATATGTACCACATTTTTTTAATACAGTCCTCTTTCGATGAGCAGCATGGTTGGTTCCATGTTTTTGCTATTGTGAACAATGCTGCAACAAACATCTTGTGCAGGTATCTTTTTTATAGCATGACTTGAGTTCCTCCAGGTATATTCCCAATAGTAGGATGGTGGGGTCGTATGGAAGGTCGATTTTTAGATCTTTTAGAAATCGCCAAACTGTTTTCCACAGAGGTTATACTAGTTTACACTCCCACCAACAGTGTAGAAAATTCCCTTTTAACCACATCCTCTCCAGCATCTATTATTTTTTGAGTTATTGATGATGGCAGTCCTGACTAGAGTCAGGTGGTATCTCAGTGTGGTTATTCATATCTTTTGCCCACTTTGTAATGGAACTGTTTGTTTTTTTCTTTTTGGCACATTTCAGTTACTTGTAGATCCTAGATGTTAGATCTTTGTCAGATATACAGTCAGCAAATATTTTTTTCCATTCTGTGGGCTTTCTCCCTGTTCTCTTGATAGTTTCTTTTGCTTTGCATAAGCTCGTTAGTTTGATGAAGTCCCACTTGTCTATCTTATTTCTTAAGGTATGGGGATTTAGGATTCTGAATTGGAATTGGTTGCCAATTCCAATTTACATAAGCAATCAATAGTCTTAAATGGAAGGAAACTAGAACACAAATAATGAAAATAATAAAATTAGAGACACAAATTTACATAAAGTTATTCTATTTTATATCATAAATTGATTCTACTAATTTACATGATTTTAATCAAGTCCAATTAAAAAATGAGGAAGAACAGCATTCCACTGTAAGGGTTATGTATCTATATATCTTTTGTCATTTTGTTTATTTTTTCTTCTTGTCTTTCCTGATTTTTATCATCCTTTCTAATCATTTCTTGATCTTTACATTTGTGGTCAAATACCAGTCATTCTGGGTGCTCTTTGTTGGAGTTCCAAAATGTGTATTCTTGGGTGCAATCTCTTTAGAACTTGAAAAGGTTACTTGTGCTCTTCTGCTGATTTTTCATTTGTAATAGATTTTTTTTTCTTTTTAATTCCATCAAGAGAGGGAATAGGTCTCACTTCTGTTTGTTCAACCTCCTATTATTTCCTAGGAAAAGTCTCTGGATTTGTTGAATTTTGAAGATGGGCCTGGGTTTAGGAGAATGCAATGTCCTTTCGCAGTTTTGAGATTTCAATAAGGTGTAATGGATGGCGCTAAGATTCAGAAGCTACATGCTGATTACAATATACTTCACAATATGACCAAAATGACATACAAAAAGAAAAAAACAAAAACAAAAAACAAACATAGATAAAGAAATAAAGGAGAAGAAAATAATGAGAAAGAAGAAAATGGAAGTGAAACAAACAAATTAAAAAACAAAAACCACAAAATCAGAAAATACACTCACCCTTATATATACCAACACATAAAAAGAAAAAAAGAAAAAAGATGAAATGAGTGAGAGAGAAAAGAAACAAATCAACACACACACACACACACACACACACACACACACACGAAATATATAGAGAGTAAGGAAAAAACAAACAAAAACAAATTGTTTTGTGAATATTGCCCCCCATCTTGTGGCTATTTTTGGAACTTCAGGTTCTTTTCTTTTTTTCCCCCATTGGTGTGTTCCAAGCACCATTGTTCATGGATCACACAGTGGAGACTAAGCCCTTCCCTCGGCTCACTGTGCAGTCAGGAGGATATTCACTGACTGGTATCCATTTCTCTACCCTACCGTGATCAGTTTGCTCTTCTCAGTTCGCTTTTCACATGGCTCAAATGACCTGGACAGCTGTGGGGAGGGGACTGGATCGGTTTAACACTCATCCCTACACATCTCTGGTTAGGTCTTTCACTATAATTGTACCTGTAGTACTGCAAATGGTCCTGAATGGTGATTGAGGGAAGTAGAGCTTCCCTTTGACCCTGTCTCTTCAGGTATCATGTACCTGGGTTGTCCACTCTGGGCCAACAGTGATCAATCACAGAGGATTTTTTGGAGCTCACTCCTCAGTTTGTAAGATGTTCAGTAGTGAGCACATGTCTGCCCAGGTTTTGGGTAGGAGACAATGGTGTCCATCTGTGTCTTCTCCTCTGGTGGCAATCCCTATCTATATATCTGTTGATGGTTATGTGGATTATTTACACTTTTGACTTTTGTGAAACAAGCAACCATGAACCACTGTATAGATATTTTTGTCTGAACATCTTTTTTTTTTTCTAGGATTTTAATGGTTTCAGGTTTATCATTTATTTTATAGATCTTGAATTAATTTTATATATGATGTGAGATATGGACCAAGTTTCATTTTTCTGCATAGTACTGCACAACTTTTCCTGCAATTTTCTTCTATGTTTCCTGCTCAATTTGTTGACTAAGCTGTCCTTTCCCAAGTGCATCTTTGTGTCAGCTTTGAAAAAGATTTTTAGATTCTCTATTTTGTTTCATTGGTCCATGTGTCTGCCTGTTTACAAGTTCTGTGCTGTTTTAGATACTGTAAATTTATAGCATAATTTAATGTCATGGTTATGCCTTCAGAATATTTTTTCTAATTAAGATTTCCTTGGATATTCTGTGATATCACTTGCAATGTCTCCATTTTCATTTCCCATTTAATTTGAATCTTCTTTCCTCATTTCTTAATTAGACTAGCTAGTGTTATATCATTTAAAATATATTTTCAAAGAACCAACTTTTCTGTCATTTATTTTGTATTTTTTGATATTAGTTTTATTTAGTTTTGCTCTTCTCTTCATTATTTTCTTTTTTTCTACTAACTTTTAGTTTGTTTGTTTTTTGTTTTTTTTTGAGAAACTGCATCATAATATTGTACTTAATTTATGGATGTGCCACTAAACTGTTTTTCTACAACACTGGCCACCAAAATAAATAAATCTAACACATGCCATAACTTAGATGATATCTGACCTCAAACCGGGTGAAGCAGGGATCAAAGTGAGACCTAGACTTTACCTGTTCAATGACCACTGAATACCTAACCTTGAACTGTACACAATTTTAAAATAAAAAATTTCAAAAGTAAAAGTAAGCCTTTGGAAAGTATGAGTTACTGACAAAACTGTAGGTTATAGGAAAGACTCTAGGGTTGACTAAAAAATAGTAAGTTGTATAATAAATTCTGTAAGACCATGATTCCAACACTGGTAGGTTTTAAAATGAGGAGTAACACCACCCTAATAGTCCTTTAGAAGTACTTTAAAAAAAAAAAGAAATTAAGACAGAAAATTGTTCACAATAATGTTAACAGTTAAATGGTCTGAGATAGTTGCTATGTAATCAACACAAATTGAAATAAATTTAAGCCGGGCTTGGTGGCTCAGCCTGTAATCCCACACCTTTGGGAGGCTGAGGTGAGTGGATTTCCTGAGCCCGCGGGTTCAAGACCTGCCTGGGCAAGCGAGACCTCATCTCTACAATAAATCAAAAAAATTAGCCGGGTGTGGTAGCGTGCGCCTGTAGTTCCAGCTACTTGGAAGGCTGAGGCGGAAGGATCGCAGGAGCCCAGCTGGTCGTGGCTGCGGTGGCCGGGAGCCGCCACTGGATTCCATTCTGGGTGACAGAGTGAGACTCAAAATCAAAAAAAAAAAAAAAAAAAAGAAAGAAAGAAATTTAAAAAATAAAGTCCTTTAAGCATACTAGAAATCTGTGAATTTCAAAGCAAGAGATACAATTAAATATCTTTAAATTTCTAATGGTGGTCTGGGGAGTCGGGGTCAAGATGGCGGCAACACAGGTGGAACTGTGAGATTCTCCAAATGTGAGTTCCCCAAAAAGACTCTTGCCCTCCTTCCCCTACCCCCTTGCCCAGAGCTGGATGCATTGGTCCGAGGCTCAGGGACACCCGGTCCCATGCAGGGCCAGCTATTGCGTCCCGGGCTGCTCTCTCGTGGGTGGGAAGGCTTGGGTCTCAGCTCCATCCCTGACTGCATTGATCCCAGACTGAGCCTCCCATCACCCTAGGAGGCTCTGGGCACCCACCCCTCGGAGAGACTGATTCCATCTCTGACTGAAGTACACTGGGAGTGGTGCGGGGCCACTTCTGCCGCTCACCACCTGCCCTTGGGAGCTTTGGGGCTCTGAAATCTGGAGCTCTGGAGCCCCGAGTGGAGTACCCAGCTGGGCAGCTGATCCCCAGGAGGCTCACGCTGTCATACTACCACAGACTTTCATAGTCGATTGCTTAGGGATCCAAAGAGCAGAGAAAAAGGATCCTATCACTTCAGCCATTCTCCAGGCAGAGACTCGCATTGCCCCACCCACCTGGGTTCCCAAGGTAACATCACTAAACAGAAGACAAAGCCACTCCCCTGGGAACTAAGCAGCAGA
>CAUYQG010026257.1:0-15448 GCA_963574415.1 Tarsius wallacei
TTTTGAGTTGGAGTCTCACTCTGTCACCCAGACTGGAGTGCAGTGGCCGCTCCCGGCCACCGCAGCCTCGACCTGCTGGGCTCCGGCGATCCTTCCGCCTCAGCCTTCCAAGTAGCTGGAACTACAGGAGCGCGCTACCACACCCGGCTAATTTTTTTATTTATTGTAGAGATGAGGTCTTGCTTGCCCAGGTGGGTCTCGAACCCACGGGCTCAGGCAATCCACTCACCTCAGCCTCCCAAAGGCGCGGGATTACAGGCTGAGCCACCGAGCCCGGCTAAAAACCCCAAACTATTAAATTAATAGAATAAAACATTGGGAGAAAAACTCTAGGACGTTGGTCTAGGCAAAGATTTCTTGATTAAGGTTACAAAAGCACAAGCAACCAATGCAAACATGTTTATTGAGATCATTGTGTTTCTTTTCTCTGTGAAGTCTATAACTTTAATGTACTTTTTAATACACATTTAAGGTTTTTTGTAACTTTAAAGAATATTTATTTTTAATGAACAAATAAAAATTGTGTATATATTTATGGTGTACAACATAATGTTTTGATATACGTATACATTCTAGAGTGATTAAATCAATCAAGCAACATTTTTTGGATGAGAACACTAAAAATCTACTTTCTCAGCAATTTTTAAGTACACTCTTCTACATTTTAGTTGTTGTTTTTCTTATTCTTATTCTTTCTGATTCATAGAAGTTCTTTTATATTATTGATACTAACCCCTTATCTGTTTTAGAGTTTTTTTAATATTAAAATTTTGAGTTCAACTAGATATGATTTTTGTGTTTGATCAAATTTATTGTTATGCAAATGACTGTTTTGTTGAATTTATTGAATAGTTCATACTTTTCTTGCTGACATTCCATGCACCACTGCCGTAATAAAGTTTTTATATGTATCAAAGTTTCTTATCAAGTGGAATTACTTTATATCAATTTCTCCATTTGAGATTTTATAAACCAAAACAGTAATATAAATTCGGATTCCAGATATCTAAAACAGTTCATTTGTAATTTCAAATACTCAAACAGGTTGTATTACATATACTATCTTTTGAATTTTTTATTTTATTTATTTGAGTCAGGATCTCACTCTGTTGTCCAGTCTGGAGTTCAGTGGCACAACCGTAGCTTACTGCAGTCTTGACCTCCTGGACTCAGACAATCCTTCCACCTCATTCTTCTAAGCAGCTGAGACTGCAGGCATGAGCCACTGCGCCCAGCCTACGTAATCTTTTTCATCTGACTTGTTACTTTGCTATCTCCTTTTTTGGGATGACTTATTTTTTTCCAGTCTAGCCTTCCATTGAGTGTTCCATTGATCTTCCATTATAGAAGATCCAGCTTTTTTGCAGAGATCTCCACTACAACTTCCCACCTCGTTCCAGCTCAAGGTTTCCAATGTGAGACTGTCAGAACAAAGAGACAAACTACCTGGATGAAAAAAATCTTCTTAGGACCCCCAATAGCTTCCCCATCTGATGGCTTCAGTATTCGCTGCCTTTTCTAGGTTTCTTTCCCTGCTCTGTTTTGTCTTCTATAGATTTTCCTAATTTTCTAACAAATTCAGCCATGCATTTAAACAGTGGTTTTCAAATTCTGGCGATAGCTCCCAGAAAGATAAACATTTTATATTGCAATCCAGTACACACAAAAACTTTTAATTCATGGGACAATACTTACCCAGACAACCGCAACACACTCTGACATTTTCATTCTATTCTAATCTGTTTTGTTTTGCTCTGTTCCATTCCATTCTATACCATTCCATTTTAAAATGCTACTCACAACCCACTAAACTGATCTTCTCACATACCAGTGGAAGAGGGCCTACAGTTTAAAAAAAACACCAATTCACCAACTTAAAGGAATATTTCCATTCCCCCTACTTCTTCAGTATATTAAAAAAGAATGAAATCATGTCCTCTGCAGCAACATGGATAAAGCTGGAGACCATCATCTCTGGTAAACTGACTCAGAAACAGAAAATCAAATACTGCATGTTCTCACTCATATGTGGGAGCAAAACGGTCACAAGGACGGAAATAACAGACCATGGAGACACTAATAATGGGGAAGGAGAGAGGGGAGTTAGTGTTCAGAAACTACCTATGGGTTACAATGTTCACTCCCTGGGGAATGGACCACCTGAGACCCAACCCCCACCACTACACAATAGGTCCATGTAACGAATACACGTGTGTACCCCTGAATCTGAAATAATTTTTTTAAAAAGCACAAAAGCAGAATGAATAAATGTCAAGATACATCTCATTCTCGTAAGGAACTATTTGAGCGTGGATTATTTAACTCTCTGAATCTACTACTATTGCATAATGACATTAAACAAACAAACACAAACAAAAAAAGTTCAGAGATGTTAAGTCATGGAAATTCTGTTTTAAAGAAAGGGCATGGCCTTAGGTATCAAATCATGATTCAGTGTTCAACAGACTGCACTCAGTCTCCCAAACATTTTGACTATTGCATGAGAAAACAGATATCATTTTTTTAAAATGTGTATATGTATAATTTTTAAACAAAATTTAAATAAGTAGAGTGGGCATTTTCATCAAGAAATAAACAAATGATTTGTTAGAAATGAGTCACATGGCTACATCATACCCTAATATTGCAGAATAACCAGTATTACTATATATTTTTTTTTGAGCTGGGGACTCACTGTCACCCAGGCTGGAATACAGTGGTATGATCATGGCTCATCGCAGTCTCAAATTCCTGGGTTCAAGTGATTCTTCTGCCTCAGCCTCCCAAGTAGCTGGGACTACAGCTGCACACCACCATGCCTGGCTAATATTTTGATTTTTTTTTTTTGTAGAGACAGATCTTGCTATGGTGCCTCACAAGGAATACCTCTAGGTTGATTAAAACAGGGAAAAATTAGTAAAATAAGCCTTCTATCTCTCCAGTTCATAGTTTCTACTGATGAATACTCTTCACTGGTTGTTACTCCACGTGGAATACGGGCCTATGAATGTTAGAAACCACTGAGTTCCTTTCAGCATTCTAAATAACATCTGCCCAGACTTTCTGTGGGATAATTGCCTATTGTACCCTGAAGGAAGTTTCAGTAGTTATTTATGTATTTTTAGATTCAGAGTCTCTCTCTATCACCTAGGCTGGAGCATAGCAGTGCGATCATGGCTCACTGCAGCCTCAAACACCTGGGTTCAAGTCATCCTCCCACCTCCACCTCACGAGTAGCTGGGACTACAGGTGCCTACCACCAGGTCCAACTAATTTTCTTTACTTTTGTGGAGATGGGGGTCTCACTTTGTTGTTCAGGCTGTTCCTGAACTCCTGACCCCAAGTGATCCTCCTGCCTTAGCCTCCAAAGTACTAGGATTACAGGTGTGAGCATCCACCACACCAAGCCCTCTAGCAATTTATGAAAGGGCTCTAATCAATAACTGAAAGCTGTGTCTTCTAATTGCTTCAGTGTAGCTCCTATACCATTTAAGGGCAAGTCTCTGTTATGTGGACACTGGAAGAATGTTTCACAGAGATCTCTCGGCCCTATCCTCTTCTTTCGGACTCCATTCTCCCCTTCATGGTCTCTATCAGCTGCCTCTTCCCACTCCTTTTCTTCTTAAAGAGGTCCCAGCCCCCATGGTTCCTTCTTTTGTATTCCAAGCTCTGCAATTCTTCCTTAGGCTGCTCAGTTTCTGATGGATCTACAGATGAACAGGAGGGGGTTGAATACAAGGGATGCTTTCATTCTGGTCTCTAGCTGGCTTCCTCTTAATTCCCTGATATCAAATACAATGTGTAACTGTGAGTATTGAATTTTTTTTCTGAGCCACTTGTCTAGTCGACTTGAACTTTGGAGAATCTTCCTATTAACATGACTTTGATTATATTCCTTGAGAAATTATAAACTTGGCCTTAGGATACTAAAAGCCCATTTGACCCCTTTCTTTACTGGGCTGCACTAGAAAAGCACTAACTTTGATGAACATGACTTTACCTCTGCTATCTGGGTAAATGACACCATACCCAAGCATCTCCTTGGCTTTTTGGTAGCTTCCAGGACTAAAAGTTTCTTATCATGGCTTCCAAGTCATTTTATAATTTGGCTCCTAACTAATGTTCCCCCCTTATCTTCTTCCATGATTGGTCTCCTCATGTCACATTTATTCTTTCTGTCCCTCTGTCTATTAACTGACTGACTCTGCCATATGAAATTATTTACCACTCCCCCAATTTGCTAGACCTTCCGGTCCCCATGCCTTAGTCCAGGCCTCCTTCCTGCATGGAACACTTCCCTACACCACCACTTTGCCCTCTTTATCCACAAACCTCAGCCCAGATCCTGCCTCTTCTTTCCCCAGGTCATCTTAGGTCCTTCAGATCATGCCAAGTACATCTCTCCGTAACAGCACTTAGTACACGGTATCATAATTGGCTCTCTCTCCCACTACCGTAAGATACTTTCCATTTCTGACTTCTCAGAGACTAAGGAAGTATAAGTTGAAGACTTGGTTAACTTACTGATCAATCTCAAGTGCAACCTCTTGTTCTATCTTCAGGGTTAAATCACTTATACTTTCTTAAACCACTATAGTGTGAAGGGGATGTCCCTTTCCTCCACCCCATTAAACTCGTTTGGTCTTTCTTTGCCTAAGAGTCACCCTCTTGTCCCATCAGAAGAAATTTTTTTTAGTAACACTCTCCATGGATTGATTCAGTGCGGTTTGGGTTTGGATGGATATGGGAGTGTGTGTGTGTGTGTGTGTGTAAATGTGTGTGTGTGTGTGTGTTTAACATGGCAGCTTAAAATAGTCAGTATCTCGTTTTCCATTTGCTTTTAGATTCTTCAGTTTAAGCCCATGTCCAAAAAGTCAGCTTATCGACTCTTGAATGATTTACATTTGAGACAATGGAATGTGGTCCAGATGAGGATTTGCATCCAAAGTAGAAAGCAGAACTCACGCGCTGGAACCTGTTCAAAAACTGAAGCCTGTGGAAGGTGCAGAATTATTTCACTATCAAGGAGCTTGGGTTCACCATCAGTCAGTGAGTCAGACTCTCAGAATATACCTCCATTCACCAGTCACCAAGTCCAGCACTTTCCCCTTTTGCCATGTCCTGTACCAGGTACCAGGCTGCAGTGATGAATATTAGGCTCAGGTCTTGCTATCAAAGAGCTCAAATTCTGTTGAAGTGAAGACCATAAGCAAATCATGAAGTTGGAGTGAGATAAAAGGTGTGCATAAAAGTAGAGAAGACAGAATAGAGAGTCACTGAGGAAGGATTAACAAGCCCAGATGTAGGGAGAACTGAGTTCACAGGGTCAGTACGGAGGTAAATTTTTTCCAGATGTGTCATATGAAAAGTGATTTGGGAATACCCAGAGTGGCTAACGGTCCAGAATTCGGTCCCTATTGGTATGCTTGCCTGTTGAGGCAAAACTGCCTGGTATACTCTGGGGAATCAGAGAGGACAGCTGAGCAGGTGGTAGAGGACATCAGTATAAAGACTTGGAGAGCTATAGACAAGAAAGGCCTGGAAAGCATCCTTCTTTACTACACTGGCAGCTTGTTGAAGTAGGATAAAGGAAGCTATCCAATCTCGGTATTTTAGAGCAGTAGCTAGAAGCAAGCCACTATCATTCCAAGTCCCCGGTCATCCTACTTTTGTCATCTAAAATGTGAAAAATAGAAAGGTGAAGATAAACAAGGTGACTATCAAAGTTACTGTCATGGAGTCAGTCTATAGTGTGACCACTGGTTGACTTCAGATCCGTTTTGTAGTAATTAGAGGAAATCTTCAAATGTTGAGCAGTCGAGATGAGATGATCTGTGCTCCAGACAGCCTTAAAGCTGTCTAGCAGCTTCCCTAAGGTTGCAGTTGATCTTATTACTCCCTGAGGAGTCTCTAAACCTGGTTTCTTGTAGCTCAGCCCCTAGGCCCTCTCGCTTTCCTTTCCTTTTTTAACATGTGGTCTTCTCTTGTGATCATTTACATTTTTAAAATGCAACATTGAGTTATAGGTCACCTGAGCTGGGTGCAACCCTTCACGGACCAACTATGGTGCTTGAAACTCAGAGAGCACTAAGACCACACACAGTTTGGAACAGACTCAGGCTTAATCCTCCAAGTGATACCTCCTTGTTTCTTGATGCTAAGCCTTCATTTGGGGAGATCTAGTCTACTATCTTTAATATTGCTATTTCAAATATGGCAGGATAGAGATTTGGAGAGGGTTTAACAGCTTATCTATGATCACACAGATAATGAATGATAAAAGGAACCATTTAAACTAGGTATTCCTAATTCCACAATTTTTTTCCTGTTAAGTTATATTGGGAAGTCCTAGAGAAAAACAAATCAATGCTGAGAATCACTTGTATCTCCTGAAGCAAACTCAAGTCTTAAGTACCTTGAACTGCCCTTAAACAGCTAAGAGGATGTATCTAGATATGTCCTTTAAACATCTAAGACAATGATTTGCAGCACACGTCTTTTCTAAGAAGGCAAGCATAGCTCTATGGAAATATTGTCTTATCCATTCTTTTAAGCTTTATATGACTGGATTGCACACCATACTGCCAGAGTGCCTCTGGGAGAGTTAGATATTTGAATTGCTGCAACGACTTATGCTGTCTGAATTGCATCCAGTGCTCTGACTTCACATAGTTAGAAAAATTTGTCACATATTTATGCTATTTTTGACAGTAGCTGGACTGAAATATTTCAGAGGCAAGTCACATTATTTGCTTCACTAACTGACCTACCATGAAGCAGGGAGGTTCTCAATGAGTAATTAAGTGACTGGAACAAAGGGCTTGGATACCTCTGTTGACAGAAGCATGCAGTAGGGCCATAAGAGAATCTTGCCTGGATGTTGACAAGAGCAAAGAAAACAAAGGCTGCCATCACTGATTAAGGCTAGGCACCAGTGAGCTATTTCATGTACTATTTGGACAAGAAGGAAGGAAGTTTGTCTAATCCTAAATTCCTCATAAAAGTTGAAGGAGGCTGGACATGGTGGCTCTTGCCTGTAATTCCAGAACTTTGGGAGGCAGAGGAGAGAAGATTGCCTGAGCCCAGGGGTTCGATACCAGCCTGGACAACTTGTCAAGACCTCGTCTCTACAATAAATAAAAAAATTAGCCAGCCATGGTGGCCTGCACCTGACATTCCAGCTACTTTGAAGGCTAAGGCAGAAGGACTGCATGAGCCCAGCAGGTTGAGGCTGCAGTGGCCATGAGGGAGCCACTGCACTCCAACCTGGGTGATAAAATGAGACTCCAAATTTTAAAAAAATTAAAAATTAAAGTTGAAGGAGATGAAGGACTAAAGAAGGACTTCTCTCTGATTATAAAGAACAGAAAGAATTTAGAAATTCTCATGTTATAGGTCTGAAGACTCAATACTGTTCAAACTGAACTATTGATTCAAGTAATCCCTATCAAAATTCCAAGTAACTTTTTTACAGAAATAATAAAAACAATCCTAAAACTCATATGCAACACAAAAGACCACAAATCTCTGAAGCAATCTTTAGCGAGAAGAGCAAAGTTGCAGGCATTATACTACCTGACTTCAAATTTTATTACAAAGCTCTAGTAATCAAAACAGTATAGTCTGGCATGAAAACAGATACATACACCAATGGAACAGATAGAAAACCCAGGAAATAGACTCACAAATATATGGTCAACTAATCTTTGACAAGGGTGTCAAGAATACACAATGGGGAAAGGATCGTCTCTTCAATAACTGGTATTAGAAAAACTGAATGTCCACATACAAGAAAAAATGAAATTGAGTTCTTATCTTAAACCATACACAAAAATTAACTCAAAATAGCTTAAAGGCTTAAATGTAAGACCCGAAGCCACAAAACATCTAGAAGAAAATGCAGGGAAGGGCAATTCCCTTGGGTCCCCTCCCACTGGGAGGGGACCCAAGGGAATTGCCTGGGAGATTTTCTGTCCTCTCAATAAATCATGCTTTATAAAATGTAGGGAAAAGGCTCTATGATATTGGTCTTGATAATGATTTTTTTCAAATATGACACCAAAAGCAAAGGCAACAAAATCAAAAATAAGCAAATGGGGATATATCAAACTAAAAGTTTCTACACAACACAGGAATCAGTAAACAAAATGAAAAAAAAACAACCTATTGAATGGGAGAAAGTATTTGCAAATCACACATCCAGTAAGAGGTTAACCAAAATATATAAGGAACTCATAAATCTCAGTAGCAAAAAACAAATAACCCAATTTAAAAATGGGCAAAGAACTTGAATAGACATTTTTCCAAAGGCATACAAGTGGCCACAGTTATATGAAAGGGTGCCCTACATCACCAGTCATCAGGGACATGCAAATCAAAACCACAGTGAGATATAAACTCACACTTGTTAGGATGGTTATTATCAAAAAGGCCGAGATAGCAAGTGTTGTCGAGGTTATGGGGGAAAAGGAACACTTGTATACTATTGGTAGAATCTAAGTTGGTTAAACCATTATGGAAAACAGTATGAAGATTCCTTTAAAAATTAAAAATAAAACTACCATATGATTCAGCAATCCAACTTTTGAGTATATGCCTGAGGAAATGAAATTAGTTTATCGAAGAGATATCTGCATTTCCATGTCCATTGCAGCATTATTCCAATTGTCAAGATATGAAAACAACCTAAGCATCTGTCAACAGATGAACTGATAAAGAGAACATAGTGTGTTTGTGCATGTGTGTATTATTCAGACTTTAAAAGGAAGAAAATCCTGTTATTTGCAGCAATATGGATGAATGTAAAGAACACTTTTTCTAGGTGAAATAAGCCAGACACAAAAAGGCAAATAATACATGATCTCACACGTGGAATCTAAAAAAGTCAGTCTCACAGAAACAGAGAGTAGAAGGGTAGTTGCCAGAAGTTAGGGGTGGGGAAAATGAGGAGAAATTGGTTAAAGTGTACAAATTCTTAATTATAAAATAAACAATTTCTGGAGACCCCCATATTTAGTTATAAGATAAACGATTACTATATCCCCATGGTGACTATAACTGTCATACCCCACTTAAAAACAATATATTGTATATTTGAAATTTGCTAAGAGAGTAGAACTTAAGTATTCTCAACACAGGGAGAAGATAACTATGAGAAGATGATAGATATATTAAATAGCTTGATTGTGGTAATCATTTCACAATGTATATGTATATCAAAACATCACAGGTACACCTTAAACATATATCATTTTTATTTGCCAATTATACCTCAATAAAGTTGAAAATAAAAATAATTTTGAACTTTTCTGACCCAAACTTTGAGTCTCTGGCTTAAGCACTTTTATGAACTAAGTAGGGTCAGGTGAAATGATTATTTACAAAGAAGTAACGGAGGCAGTGATCTGACAGATTGTGCCTTCACAGGGTTTGCATACAGTTCTCCTGAGTCAAGAATGCAGATACTGTTGACTGCCTAACTTAACTGTCATGCCCCACTTCTTCTTAGCTAACCAAGTTCTAATTTAATTCATGTGGCCATGTGCACTGGCCCAGATAATCAACCATAATTGGTGTGAATCAGTTATGATAACCCCATTTCCTTTTAACACTATTTACTCAGAGTTGAACAGAAAATCCAGTTCTGACCAATGAAACAGAGAGAGAAGTCACTGAGAGGTTCTGTAATAGGAATCCCCCCCACCCCACCCCGCCACCTTCATTAACACAGAGGTACAGGGGAATCAAGTCATTTTGCTTTCTAACCTGCATCCTTACTTGCTACTTTTGAGGATATTCTGTGAAAACATGATGTATGGAGCTGCAGCAGCCATTTTGGGACCATGAGGAGAGACATTGCAAGCAAACTGAGGATTCCAAAGGAAACCCAGTTCTTGATGACATTGTTTAACTGAAAACCAAACCTGAGATCTCTCACCTCTGGACAGACTACTAACTCAACAGCAAATGACCTTAGAATTTAAGCCATTCATGCAGTATGTATTTACTTGTAGCCGCCCTTATTCTAAAGAATACTAAGGAAACTTCCAATGATGGCTAAACATTTGAAAAACAATTTCTTTGTTTTTAGGACAGGATGTTCTGCAAGAGCAGGGATATTTAGTTTTTCAGCCTTAATTCCCAAGTCATAGATCAGGATCTAACACCTTGCAGGTGCTCAGTAAACAAGTGATGTGTACACATATATACCTATGTAGACAAATAAATTGCAGAGTAGAATTTGGAGTGAGTGTGACTAAACTCTAAAATTTTCTTTTACAAAAAACCATAGTATTTGTTGACAAGTATACATAAGCCAGCCCTTGTCATGCTAGATTTCCCAAACCTGTGTGGTACCAAGGACAGGACAGTGTGAGCTGTCTACCCTGGGCATAGCACTGGGGGGTGCATTGACTGCAAAGAATTTTAAACAGTACTGAAAAACTGACTGAAGAGTTGCTCTGCTCTTTATTATCACCATGAGCCAGAAATACTAAACAATATCTGTTATAAAATACTCCACCCCGAGAAAAACTGTTTTGCTAGTCTAAATTCTAAACAATTTTTGTGGTTATTATTGAGTTTTGATAATATATATGTAAGCTTTAAATTAACACATTTTTGGTTACTTATTCTTTAATAAACATTATATTCTACACAGAAGTTAATTCAGAGAACTCCCAGTTATATAGTCAGCCACCGACATGCATAGACCCAGCTATGGGCACTCATGCTGAGACTGCCTTTGTGACAATTTGGAATAATTCCAGCTCACTTCAAGTGCATTTCACATCCCTGGCACTTTTGATACTGTCTATCCTGTAGGTAAACAAGTGATTCTGAACACAGTGATTAAAAAAGAGGAAGAAACAGAACTAGAGTTATATCATTGCTGAGATAATTGCTCAGATAATTAATTTGCATTTAAAATTTAAAACAGTGAAACAGAGTAAAGGGACAGGGTGTTGTTATGTTCTTGACTGGCAAGTGCAAATTCTAGTTCACAAAGGAAATATTGTTCTGAATTTAATTTTTTCTCATGTGACACCAAAAAACACTATTTGCAACCAGCCAGAATCAGCCTGTTCAAACCTACAATAAAACATCATACTTTAAAATTAATTATTGAACTTTAGTACATAAAAATTGAAAGAAGAAAAAAACCACTAACTGTACAATAAGATGTAAGGAAATGAACTTTTTGCATAAGAAAATAACCCAGATTTCTAAGAAAAAATGTGATGAGAAATAATAAAAGAAGCTGGTGTTACATTATTAGAAGACATAAAAAAGAAAAAAGAATTATAGACAAGGAGTTGACACTTATGTGAAAGCAATTGACCAAACAATGTTAATATTAATTATCATAGTCATTTTATCTGATTTTTAAAGAAGATTTTATAGAATATAATAAATCTTTTTGATAAATTTTCTGGTGAAGCTATTTTAGTTCATTTGTAATAAAATTTCAGAGATATTTGAAAGCTGGTAGAATTCATCCCAAAGAAAAAAAGCCATGTCCTCTGTAACAATTTCTGGAATTTATTATGAAATCGGGTTTTTATGACTCTTCCAAATGTATCCTTCTATTTAATATTTTTCTTAATGATTTGTGTATTGGTTGATTCTTACAAAAAAATTGAAATTAAAAGTAATAAAAACTCAAATTTTTGACCAACTATGAGGGAAGATACACACGTCTTGGCTGTGCTATCGAATTGAATAGGTAAAGAAGGCAAGTTTTGATAAGGTCGTTGACAAATTTGCAGAATGTATAAAACAGAACTTGCAGTGTTATGTACATGCAAGCTTTTGACCTTCTTAAAAAATACATTAATGTAATTAGAAATTATCCATCCCTTAACTTTTTCCCATTTTTTGTAATGCTATTTTATACTGGCATGATTACATATGTAGTCATAGAAAGATTTTACTGTCTACATTTCTTTTCTTGCCACTGTTATTACTCATTCATTTCCTGATTATAAGTGAGCGCTATGTGATCAATTTGTCACTTAGAGAAGGAAGGTGTTCAGAATGATCTGCCTTCTTGTGCTGGGCACACCACTTTCAGCAGCAGTGTCTTCCAAACAAGAAAAGTAAAACTCAGTGATGTTAGGTATTCAAGGCCTCAAATTTAAGAACTATCACAGGGACAGTCCTTCATGAGGATGAGGCAATTGTCATTCTTAGAGCCCCTGGAGCTCACCAACTCAGCCCAAGCATGGAGTAAAGTTAACCTTAAGTTGTTGGAGAAAACACTGTGGTCAACTGCAAGTATATTCACATATCTTACTTGACAATAAGTCAACCCTATTCTTAAGCCTTCCCCCTCAGACTTCCCTACTTCATCTAAACAAAATTTTCCACTAAAAAATAAATATCAACTGTGAAATAGCTTATTTATGTAAGCAAAAACATTATCTAATCCCCATTTATTATGATTCATATGTATATAACGGACTTGATTATACTTTTTGGTAATGTTACATTTCTAGTAAAGTTTATTAAAAACAGAACTGTTTGAGAGATGCAAAGGGAGTCGCTGTGAAAAGCCACAATAAACCCCCTACTCTCAGTCTCATTCCCCTAGTAATGTCATTCTTGAAGACATACACAAGAAAGGCATAGGGGGCCCCTGTTCGGTTGTGTTATGCTATTTTCTGTTTCCATGGGAATACATACTAAAGAGATGAAATCACGAAGTACTCTAGGAGGTGCTAATAACTCAATGGGGCATAATAAGCAGTTGAAAAGATCTACACTTACATAAAATGTGGCAAAGAAAAATAATGGAAATTTGGGGGAGGGGAGAGAATGAGAACCACAGACATGGCAGACCAAGTTGATACTAGTGCTATGCTAGGTTCAAAGCTATATTTTATGACTATGGATCACAGGGAATATTAAAGCATCACTAATTGTAATTTAATTTGGTCAGGGACAGTGTTTACCCATTGGGTTTCCCAGAAGTGTCTTTCTTTCAGTCTGTCCTCTCCTGTAAAATGTCAGCCCAATGGATTTTTTCCTATTATTGTCAATATTCTCTATCTTATTAAATTTATCTGTCAGTTATTGTGACCATTAAGTGCCAAGCAATTTACGAAGATCATGTCTTTTGAATTTTGGAATGTGTTGCTTACTATACAGCAGTTACTTTTTAAAATTTTCTGCTGGGGAAAGTTAGAGTCAAAGATGTCAGCACAGCTCATAAGCAGGATCCAGGACTCAAACTCAGGTCCTTCTGGAGCTTTCTTTACTAAACTCTTCTTCTTCATTCATGTGCTCCTGATTCATTCGATTCAGACTTGGCAGCTTATAAACATCCTATGAACTAAAACAGCTTTTTGCAGACCTAACAGGAATCCCAGCTCAGCCTCAAGTTTCCCAGCATAGCTAATCACTCATGAAGAAGGTACACGAAGATTTTTCCCTGCGGGTCAAATATCATGAGGGTTTTGGCAAAAAGAAAGTTCAGAATAGGTATACCCAGTGAGAGAGGAGAAGATGAAAGGGGAGTCCCACGGTGGAGGTATCTCAGAATGTTCCCTAATGGGCCCCATGAACTTGTATGTGAACCCTGTGGAAAGGAAGGCTGAGGGCCCAGCTGGAGAAGCTCTTTTTGTGAAAGACTCAGGTACACAGGGTGTAAGCTGTGCTGACCAAAGCACAAATGTAACCCAGAGTAGGAGAAAGGTCACTGCCCCAGCTCTGCATGGGAAATGACATGGTTTTGGGGTCAGAGTCAGTTATGTAATAGTTAACAAGTAGATCCTCAAAAGCATAATGGGTCAATCACAGATGTTTTTCTTGATATTGTTGTTTGCTTTCTATTTCATTTGTTTACACTTTGGGTGTGTGTGTATGTGTGCGCTCAGAAATAGTTCAAGGCAATTCTAGTTGGGGAAAGGGGGCTGTTCACAAGTCATTCAAAGATCTAGGTTCTATCATTTTCAACACATGGTTTTCAACGTCACCTCAGGCAATGACTTCTTGCCAGAGAACGGGAAGAGCCCAGAAAATCACCCATGGCAGTTTCGACGCACCAGGCCTGAAAGTGGCGCCCCTCACTTCCACTTACTGGTTTGAAATTTGTCACATGACCAAGTCTAAGTGTGAAGGAGCTTGGGAAATATAGTCTTGCTGGGTACTCAGGGAGGAAAGAAAACAGGTTGGTGATTAGCTAATAGATTCCAGGGAATTCACCTCCACTGGCACTGGCAGCTTTGGGCGCATCAGATAACAACTTAGATATCAGCCTTTTAAAAGAGAATTTCGAGCCCTGTAGTGAGAAAGCAACTCCTCACTATGGCTTCATAGTCAACAAGAAAGGCCAGAGGTAGGGGACATCTACTAATAAGAGCCAGAAAGAAGATGGTTGTTTCCCTAAGTTAGCAAAGACATCTCCGAAGACTCACAGGAAAGGAGATTGGATAACAATTGGTAGAGCAAGAACCAGAGATATCTAAAATTAGTAAGAGCTTATCTTAAATAGTCAGATAGTAAGGCAAGGAAAGAAAAAAAAGAAAGGAATATTACTAATGCTCATTTCATCGGGAGATTAAAGTTAATAACATTTTGGTGTGTAACCTGTCCAAACATACACTCTTCTCTCCTCTCCTTCCTTCCTTTCTCCTCCTCTCTCCTTCTTATCCGTCCCCTCTTTTTTTCTCCTCTCCTCTCATCTTCCTCATCTAGTCTATAAGTACAAATCTATATTTTTGCTGTAAAGACTTAATTTGCAAAGACGGGCTCGGTGGCTCAGCCTGTAATCCCGTGCCTTTGGGAGGCTGAGGTGCGTGTATTGCCTGAGCCCGCAGGTTCGAGACCCGCCTGGGCAACTTGGCGAGATCTCATCTCTACAATAAATCAAAAATTAGCTGGGCGTGGTAGTGCGCACCTGTAGTTCTAGCTACTGGAAGGCTGAGGCGGAAGGATCGCCGGAGCCCAGCAGGTCGAGGTTGCGGTAGCCGGGAGCGTGCCACTGCATTCCAGTCTGGGTGACAGTGAGACTCCAACTCAAAAAAAAAAAAAAAAAATCACAACTGAGCTACTGTAATTGCATGAGTTATTATTTTAGAGCATTTTTTTTGATTTTCAAATGGTAAGGAGAGGAAGGAAGGAAAAAGAAAAAAGAAGTGCTCTTTTTGTTAGGAGAGAGAGGTGAATTGTCATTCCAAAAAGCGTGTTAAATATTTGAACGCAAACTTGTATTGGAAAATTTTAAAGTAAGGCCAAGTTCCAGCTGCGAAGTTTAATGAATCTTGGCTGGTAGCAAGGCACTGAGGATGATATGACCCGAGGAGTTAATATCAGAATCTCAGCTGGTGGAGAATGGAGCATGTGGGGAACTGAAGTGGAGTTTTATCTAAGAGAGCTGAGGTTTAAAAAAATGGAGAAACTCTACCTTAAGCTAAAGAAATCTCACTTGGGTGCCACAATTTCAGGT
>CAUYQG010026258.1:0-22197 GCA_963574415.1 Tarsius wallacei
TGACAGGACACAATTTGGTATGTCCATCAAGACTCAGTGAAACAAGGAAGAAGAAACCATCTGTGCATGAGTGAGAATTGGGGATGACCAAGGACACTATCACAGAAATGGCGCAGCTTATGAATGTTCTTGAAGGATGAGTAGGAGCCCAATAATGGTGGACAGAAGAAATGAACCCACAGGAGGGGAGAAAAATGCACCCAAAGATACAGACAATGGAAGGCCTGATTCAACATGCTAAGAAATGTGTAAACCGTGGAAAGATGTTGATCTATGTTAAGCAAAGGGATGACATGATTTTATTTGTATTTTAAATTTTCTATTTAAAAAAAGTTTGCTGCTCGTGCCACTTCTTTGGAAGATGGTCTGGTGATTTCTGAAAGAACTAGAAACTGATCTTCCATATGACCCAGCAATTCCCCTATTGGGAATATACCCAGAGAAACTCAAATCATTCTCCCAAAAAGATACCTGCACATGCATGTTTGTTGCAGCTCTATTCACAATAGCAAAAAACATGGAACCAACCATGCTGCCCATCAAAGCTGAACTGGGTTTAAAAAAATGCGGTACCTATACACGGTGGAATATTATGTGGCCATAAAGAAGGACAAACATATGGACTTCGCAGCAACTTGGATGGATTTAGAGTTGATCATATTCAGTGATCTATCACAGAAACAAAGAACAGAGTACCATATGTTCTCACTCATAAGCGGACCTTGAACAATTATCACAATACTATAAGAAAGGGAATGGGAAACTGCCAGGGGAGGAGGGGTAGGATTGGCAGTTGAGGGAAACTGCCAGGGGAGGGAGGGGCACACCTCATCAACAAGGGTACCTGCATAATGAAAATTTGTATACCTAACCCTGAATTGTACCACACATCTTAGAAATAAAAATAAAAATAAAATAAATTTTAAAAAGTAAAAGTAAAAAATGAAAAGTTTGCTGAGTGAATATTTTGTACCAGGAGTAGCACAAGGATTGAAGTAACACTGGTGAGCCTCTGGCTGACAATTGTTCCAAAGAACTTCAGTTAGAATTGGGAGAACTTTACAGAACTCTCTACTTAGAAAAACTGGAATGAAACCCACGTTGGCTAGTATTTGATTTCTTTTTATCTCAAGAATCAGGCTCTGTTTTAGACTACTCTGTATTCCCCTATCTATTAATTCCATCTACCCATTGATAACCAGATTTTATTTTCCTTGTCCAAAAATAGATTATTTGGCCTTGTGTTTCTGACCATAAGTCAAACAAAATATCCTCCGAAATATTTTTGCTGGAAAATAATTTTGAATTTTGGATGAAGCACTCAAAACTCTCCTCAAAGGCAAGACAGAGATGGTAAGAAACTACAGAAAGTTCTCAGAGTTTAAGACAAAGCTGAAGGGTTATTCAGAGAGTTAAGCTGGGCTGAAACCTGTGACTGCCTGGAGGCTCATAGATAGAACTTCAGCTCAAATGGAAACACACTGGTAAAAATATAAAGCCAAGGGTTTTGACAGGGATAAGGATGATTGATATAACAAATGTGGACTTTTGGAAGAGTCTTAATACTAGGGAACAGATACATGATACAGTAAAACACACACACACACACACACACACACACACACACACACACACACACTTTGCAAAGACAGATAGAAGTAAACTTGCTTTCATCAGCCTTTGGCTGGAGTAAAGAAGACTTTCTTAAGACACAAAATTCAAACATATTAAAATTTAACACTTCTCACTCATAAGCAGACCTTGAACAATTATCACAACACTATAAAAAAGGGATTGGCAGTAATGGGACACTGCCAGGGAGGAGCACACTTCATCAACAAGGGTGCCCGCATAATGAACATTTGAATACCTAACCCTGAATTGTATCCCACATCTTTAAAATAAAAAATTTGAAAGTTAAAAAAAATTCTTTCCTACTCAATTGTATAAGGTTTTATAAAACTTAACTGTTTAGAATTTTAAAAAATTTAACACTCCTGTTCATTGAAAGACTTCATTTAAAGAGTAAAAAGATAATCTGCAATCTGGAAAATGATATAGCAACAGATAAAAGGATTAATATCAAAACTATGTGAAGAAATCCCATAAATTATTAAAGTACGAACAGCCCAATACTAAAAGAGAAAAGAGCCTCTTAACATGACTTCACAAAGACAAAGCCCAAATGACTGATAAATATATGAAAAGGTGTTAGCCTCATTAGTAATCAAGAAAACGCAAATTAAAATCAGAATCACATACCACTACACACCTGCTAGCTTGGCAAAAAATAAAATGTAACAGAACCAAGTGATGGCAGGGATGGAAGGCAATAGAAACACTTTCTACTCTGTTGTGTGTCTAGAAATTACTATAACTATTATGGAATACAGTTTAATTTTATTTAGTAAAGTTGAAAGTGCATATATCCTACAACTGTATGTGTGCATATATGTGTATGTGTTTATGTGTAACCTAAATATGCATATATAAATCAATATATATGATGTGTATATTTCTAATCTAGATAAATGTAAACCCTTGTCTTTCATGAAGCATATTCAAGACTATTTCTATCAGTAACGTTCACAATAGCCAAAACTGGAGAGAATCCAAATGTCTATCAATTAAAATATGCAAATTTTAGAATATTCACCAATAGAACATGATTTAACAGCAAAAAATAAAATTGATGACTACATGCATTTGCATACATGAACATCATAAACATAGCAGTAATAATCAGATAAGAATTTGTGCAAAACAATTCTACTTTTGTAAAGTTACAAAGCATTTATTAAAAAATTTGAAAGCAAACATTAAGCTGCATAAATATGTTGGTAAAACTAGGAAGAAAAGGAGGGAATGATTATGAAAAGTCAAAACAGTGGGCACCTCTTTTGGGCACGGAAAGGACGACATCAGGAAGGTTTCCAGTGCCCTGGGATTACAGGGACAAGACGTTAGCATCGTTGACTTCATTCTTCTTCCCAACACGGATTTTATGGTTGGTAATTGTCTTCATAATGAAACAAAAGAATGAGAAAGTTCATTGCCTTTTTTCTGCCTTTCTCCAGATTTGTCATGCATCTCCTTCTCTCTACTCTCCTAGTGACCTGTGGCTGTAACCCCTGCGGGTTCTTACCTTCAAAAGGACAGGTGCTTAGACTCCGTGTCAGTTAGGTAGGTGAGACTGAAGTCCCCGCTAGACCCCAATGTGTCTGAGGTTTACCATGACAGAAGTTTGTTAATTTCTCATCCTAGTCCAGGACTGTTTGTTTAGGTCTGTGGCTTGTCTCTACCGCAAAGATATTCAGGGACCTGGGCTGATGGAGACTGTTCCATTTTCACTAGGTCTTCCCGGACACCGCCATCCTTGTTCAGTTCAAAGGTAGGAAAGATGGAGACCTGCCTACAGGAGTTTTTATGGGCCAGAACTGGACGTGAGCCCTGCCACTTTTGCTCACAGTCCATCGTGGAGGACTGAGTTACATGACCATACAAGGGTATTTAAGGTGTGCCCAAGAAAGACTGGATTTTGCTACCAAAAGATCTATACCTGAACCTGAAACAAAGAAATCCTTGTGTGTTAACATCATCTTCATTCTCCTTTTAATATCTTACCCTTTTCTCTATCAAAACAGACACTTGATCTGCTCAGAGATAAATTGGTGTTGAACGGAGGGAATGATATAAAATTTCTAACCTTGCAAAACTCAGAATATTGTGGCTGATTGAATGATGATTATTTATTCACGAACTCATATTGATGTAAGTCTTTCTGGTTCACTTTCACACCAAGGATATGTCCTTTGAAATCCCAATCTCCCATGCCCATGTGTTCAGGAATAACAAATTTGTGGTCAGCAAATGCCCCTTGGAGCCAAAGTCACCTCAGTCTTCTGTGTCCCTCTCTTGATAACCATCGTCTCAAATTTTGGCTTGAAGTTGCTTCTCTGCTAGGGCATCAATGCTATGAGAAGATGCATTGCATTCATGCTAGCCAGGGTTTTTCTCTGTTTTCAGCAAGAGGGTCAGTCTGGAAAACTTGTTCAGCATCTCACTGGTGAAAAAAGCCTTGATTTTCTGCCTGGAGTGGCCAGTGCTTTGCCCCAAGTTGGCCTGGACCAGGAGAGAGTTGCATCTCTTTGCACTGCTATTGGAAGCACCTCTGCTGCTATTGCCCGAAGGACAGGGACCTTATTCTTAGCCTCACTGCCTCTTGGAGAGTGCTGGGTGCACTGCAGAGCTCATGGAAAGATTTTTTTTGGATGAATGTCTAAACGACAGAGCTGTGATTTTTTCCCCTTAAAATATGGAATTGCAAACTGTAAAAACGCACGTGTACAGAAATACTATTGCTAAGTCATGTCTTTGTTCCTACACTAGACTGCTTTCCTCTCCCTACATAATGCTAAGAACTTCTGTATTTCTTCCACTAGATGAAAACACAAATCACTGATTGAGTGAAACAAACAAAACCGCAATTACCACCTCATGTGATTGTGTCAGATCCAAATCAGTAGAAGGCAATGAAAAGCATACAAATCTTTTTTCTCCACTTATCTCTTTCTTCAGATAATTTTCTCATGCAATCACTTTCAATAAATCATCATTCTACTTGTTCCTTTTCCAGAGTAGTTCTTGGCACTTCATGTGCAGACCCATTGCCAAGCCACAGTGTGGTCTGAATCTCAATGATCTCATGACTCATGCAGTATCTTCCCCTCCACTCTGTGGGATGCCACCAGGAACGATTTTGCTAGCACAAAGCCAAACAATGCCTCAACAAGTTTTCATTATTTTTGTCATCAATCAAATTTATTCCTGCAGAATTTATTAATAATAACAGAATTTGTGAGCACCTACTCTGTCTCATTTATTGTACTGAATACTCTAAAGGCATAATTTCATCTAATTATTCCAATAAACTATGATGTAGATACTTACACACTTTCATTTTAGAGGTGAGACAGCCAACACTTAGTCACTCGTTTGCCCAGCGTTACTCAGGGTGTCTTATTCAGCTCAGGCTGCCATAACAATATACCACAGACCATGTGGCTTAAACCACAGACATTTATTTCTCACAGTCCGGGAGCCTGGAAAGTCCAAATTCAAAGTGCTGGTAGATTCAGTGACTGGTGATACCTCTCTTCCTGGATTGCAGTCAGGCTTCATCTCTCTGTGTCCTCACATAGTGGAGAGAGAGAGAGAGAAAACCCAAGTCCCCTGGCATCCCTTCTTATAAGGACATTAATCTCATTCTGGAAATCCCTCCCTTGTGATCTCACTTAACTCTAATTACATCCCAAAGGCCTATCTCCAAATACCGTAACACGTGGTTTAGGACGTCAACATAGGAGCTTTCTTTCTCTGCCATATGAACACACAGCAAGAAGGTAGCCATTTGCAAACCAAGAAGGGAGCCCTCACCAGGAACCAAATCTGTTGCCATCTTGGTCTTCAACCCCCAGTGTCCAGAACTATAAGAAATAAATGTCTGCTGTTTAAGTCACCCAGTTTATGGTTTGTTTGTTTTTTGGGTTTTTTTGTGGCAGCCTGAACCAACTAAGACAGTCCCCAAATCATTCCACCTTGTGTCAGGCCCACATGAAGGCTCAAGAATCTTTCTTCCCACTATCAACTGTTAACTAGCTTGCCACTCACGCAGACCCTTCGTTGGTGTCCTCTCTGTGGCTTTCTTCCTGTGAATATGTCTCATTCCCTAGTGGCCCATGACTGACTCTCTTGAGGTCACACTTGAGATGAGTTTCTTCTTCTCTTGAGGCTGGGCCACTGCTCCTTCACTCCAGGCTGCCTTCTCATCCATCGATATAGTTTGTATATTTGTCTCCTCCAAATCTCATGTTGAAATGTGATTCCCAGTGTTGGAAGTGGGATCTACTAGGAGATGTTTGGAACTTGGGGGCGGATCCCTCATGAATGAATGGCTTGGTGCCATTCCCAAGGTAATGAGTGATTTCTCACTCTACTATTTCATGCTGGTTGCTTAAAAGCATTTGGCGCCTCCACTGTCATTCTTCCGTTCTCAGCATGTGATATGCTAGCTCTCTTTGCCTCCCACCATGAGTAGATGCTTCCTGAGGGCTCACCAGAAACCAGGCAGAGGACAGCACCATGCAGAACCGTGAAACAAATAAATCTTTTTTCTTTATAAATGACCTAGCCTCAGGTATTTACTTATAGCAACACAAAATGAACTAATACCCATACACCTGCGCATGCTGCCTGGTCAGTACCACTATCCCAGACCTATTCAGGCCAGTGGACTGGCACAGCCTCCAGCTACGGACCAAGCACTGTGCACCCACCCTGCTGTCCCCCATCCCTTGTACTGTGCTGATCTCCTGTGTGCTGATCTGGCATAGGAGACATCTGGGAAGTCTGACATTAATGCTTGTTCTGAGAAGGAGTGCGTTTCTCTTTTTACTATGAAGAAAATAAGACCCCCGTGCCTTTTGCTCCTCTTCTCTCTGGGAAAGGTCTCATTCCTCCTATCCAGATTTCCCTTGCTACTATGCAAACTAGTTTTCCCTACTTCTCACTGAGAAGGTCAATATATCCCTAAGATTCTTCATATCTTTTTACAGGTTTATGTATCTTTTGTTTCCCATTTTTGTTTTGCTGCAACGAAAGAGAATAAGCCACATCATCTATGTCACCAATGTATTTCCTAATGAGCAGAATGCTTTTCAAACTTATGTTCACCAATTAAACAAACAAAAAAATCAAGCACCTACTATTTTACAGACACTCTCTTTAGGTGCTTTTTGTGGGAGACGTTGGTGACTGGTTAACTCAATGCATTAGAATATTAAACATTTTGCAAAGCTCTGTCAAAACATAAATTCCTGCTTGTTGGCATTCTTGGGTGTCCTATTTTTCAGAGACCAGCTCTGTTTGGGTTTTTTAATTAACTTAAATCTTTATTGCCTAGGGAATGCTGAAACAGTTGAGTCAGTCTTCCAAATGCCAAGTGAGACTATTTGAATTTAGGAAAAAAACAACAGCAACAAAAAGCCAGATCAGAGGCATGAAACCAAAATACCATAGTGACTCTTGCTCAATATTGTGTGACAAGTTTCAGAAGCAAAATGGAGGATGTTTAGAAATTGACTTGGAACTGCATTCTTCATTGGCACCATCGAGAAACACAGTCAGGAGACCGGGAAAATCAGACTTGAACCATTGCATTTATTTGGATGTCTATTTCATATTAGGTTAAAAAATGTATAAAGACACAAACTTTGTTTAGCTCACGTCATGTAAATGCCTCTGGCAGGTAAATGTGGCTGTTCTCTCTCCTTACAGGGCCCAGAAGACAACCGTTAGCTGGAATAATCACTAAAGGTTTTCCTGGCCTGATCCATGGATAACTGACTCACTATCAAGATGAGAACTGGTTGCAACTCTTTACTTCAATCGCTTAAGGGACATTTATGAAGCACTTAATATCTAGTCCACATTGAGTTCAACACTGGTACTACCCAGGGAAACACAGAGGATGCTATTTTTGAAAGGTGATATCTGCACAGATATTAAGGCAAAGTCTTCAGTGTATGAGGGAGAGTAAGCAGGAAGCCTACAGAAACAAGGATGGGGGGACAGACACAAATGGCACAAGTCTCAAAGAAGCAAGAGTTTAGAAGAGACCTAGGGGAGGGAGAACAATGTTGCTTCCACCTCTCAGCTCTGCGGTCTCCTTATTTCCATCACTCCAGGGGGTTCTGGTGCAAGTTTTTTTTTGTGAATAAGAATAGCATCTCAGTTGGGCGGTGACTCATGCCTGTAATCCCAGTGCGTTGGGAGGCCGAGGCAGGAAGACGGCTTGAGGTCAGGAGTTCAAGACAAGCCTGGGCAACGCAGTGAGAAGTCAAGTCCTGATGTGTAGGATTTGCCAATTTCCATGGTGTAATTCTCCCATTGTGGCTGATTTTGAGAGCACAACTCAACACCACTGAACTCAAAGATAGGCAGGAGAAACACACCCTCATATGGCATTTTCACCAAATATCAATTTTTTAAAAATTAGCCAGGCAACTTGGCACGAGCCTGTAGCCCCAATTACTTGGGAGGCTGAGGCAAGAGGATTAATTGAACATCGGTGTTCGAGGTTTCAGTGAACTCTGACTGTGCCTTTGCGCTTCTGCCTATGTGACAGAAAGTGACCTGTCTCTAAGCAAAGAAAGATGAAAGAACATCTCAGAAAAAGAGTGTCTCAAAGGTAGATTTCAGTTAAGCCATGGAGGGAAAATAAATGCTGTCAGTCCCCAAACATTGAATAGATAGCATTAGAATATCTACAATAGATTAGACATTCTTGTAGGCATTAGATTACAGAAGAACTGCCTGCCCTTATGAGCCTTCTATTTTAGAGTGATAGAGAATAGATGTGTAAACAGATAAATAATAAAATGTCAGGTAGTCATCAGTGCTATGGAAAACACAATAGAAGCATGGGAAAGAGATAGACAGCAATGGGGTGTCGGTGAAAGTCAAGGTGGCTGAAGGTGATCTTACTGAGAAAGTGATACTTGAGCAGAGAAGGAAAAGAAGTATAAGGCGTGCAGGTATCTGGAAAGTAGAACATTCCAGGCATGGGGAATAGGAAGTGCAAAGTCCCTGAGCAGAGGAAGTCCCAGTGTCTTCAAAGCACAGCAAGGAGGCCAGGGTAGCTGAGGCAAACAGGAAGGTGGGTAGTGGTCGGCAGAGTCAGCCTGTGCTGACTTGCAAAGTCAATTGTTGAGTTTTCAGGAATTTTGACAGTCAGCTCTGAAACATACATGCTATTAAACATTAAATAATATAAACTTACAAATGAACGCATCATATTAGAAACAAAACTCATCGCTTCCTAATTACTTAGTTACATTTTACTATTATCTATGTACTTGAGGTTATTGATAGCTGAGTATCTGCAAAGTGAAAATGCCATATGAGGGTGTGTTTCTCCTGCCCATCTTTGAGTTCAGTGGTGTTGAGTTGTGATCTCAAAATCAGCCACAATGGGAAAATTACACCATGGAAATTGGCAAATCCTACACATCAGGACTTGACTTCATTTTTGTTGACAATCTAGACTAAGAAAGAAGGGGAGAAACATGTTAATAATACAGGTTAAACTTAAAAATCTTTGCTGTTTCATCTGAACATCACAAAAAATTGAGAAAACAGTCTTCTAGTATCTGAAAACTATTAACCAATTTGGTAAAGAAGTTTCTCACGTCATTGACGCATGGGTGAAGTTCCAACACACATCTTTGTTGTTTTATTCTTGTCTTACTTGTTAACATACATGAAAATATCAACCAACATTCATGCGAGGACGGTAACTGGAAAGCTGGAATTATTTACTATCATATAGATGCAGTCAGAAACATAGCTGGAAATCAGATTGTACAGGGCCTTATACACAAAGGTGAGGATTTTTTATTTTAATTCTTAAATGGAAATCTGTGTTGAGTTTGAAGCAGAAGAGTAAGATGATCTGAAGGACCATTTTGGTAGCCGAGAATAGAACAGAATGTTGGTGAACAAAAGAAGCGGCAAGGCTGAGTGGGGAGAACACCTGGTGGCTTCCACCCGGTAGCTGTGGAGGAGTTGACAATCGGTCAGACTTGAGCTGTATCTTCCAGGTAACGTGAGCAGGACTTGCTGATGATTTCGATGTGGGTTGGATGGGAAGAAAGACATTGGAGATGACGGCAAGGCTTCTGGTCTAAGCAACGTGAACATGGTTGTAACTGTTTAATAACAGAAAGTCAAGTGAGGTAGAAATAGATTGTGGAAAGGGTTGGAATAAAGATCAAGGACTTTGATTTGGACATGTTAAGTCTGAGATGCCTATTGCATATCCAAGTGGAGATATCTGGGGTAAAATGGTAGGGACTGTGTTTTTCATAGAATGGGGATTCTTGAGGACTCGATGGTGAAAGAAACTGTAGGAACATTCATCCAAAGAAAGGATGAAAGACAGTAGAAAGATCCAGTTGACTAGTGTAGCTTATGTCTTGGGGTGTGTCCAAGGATGACAAGAGGTGAGGCATTGTGGGTAAAGCTGACAATGCAGATTTTAAAAAAAGTCTCAGCATTCCCTGGGAGAATATAGGCCTCCTTGAAGGAAATCAGCTGCAGCCTGGGTTGACTGTTCAGCTGAAGAAAGCTTGGTCCAGGTGGACAGTAGAGCAAAGGACGTCTGTTATCCACAAGGCTCTGTTAGAAGCAGAAAATGCAACCCCTTTGTCCCCAATATTCTTCCTAGACTCACAATGCACACAAGCCCTACCATGTCCCAACTTCTCCCTACTTCCCTCATCTCTTGCCCAGACTTCATCCAAGGGACAGTCGCTCAGCCATGCTGACCCCACAGCCCAGGGCACCGTATGGAAGTTAACGCCCTAGGTTGACTTCCCTCTCGCGAGATTGGGAAAGGCGAGGACACAGGGCAAAAGGATGAGATCAGGAAAGGAGACGAGATGACTGGCGATGTCTGTGAAGAAGGAACACATGCGATGCCCGGGGAGGAATTGTGGAGCACTGCAAAAAGGACTGCAGAGGAGAAAGGCAGAATACTGCTCAGAGACCACAAACATGGAATCAGATCATCGCGTCTGCCCACTCGAGCTTTCCCTGTACAATGGCCACTTGTGTACCTAATCCTGAATTGTACCTCACATCTTGAAAATTAAAAAAAGAATTTAAGGTTCTATCAATAGCAATAATAATAATAATAATAATAATAATAAGCATCTGCATCCCTGCCCCACGCATGGATAACTCATCAGAGGAAGCCTCCAATACCTTTGGCCACTCACCCGCTGTGTAACTCAGCCATGCTTGGTTTCTCGCCTTACAACTAGACTCCTGCCTTACGACTCCTATTTCAACGACTCCCCACTGAAATAATTCAACTCCACCATGATCTGGATTTCCTACTGGAATTTCGGATCATGATTTGGGCTCTGCCTATTCTTTACGTTTCAGCATCTGCATTTCCTTCTAATTAGCCTCTTTTTATCCTCAGCATTGCCAAAGAGGGGGATTTCTGCCTAAGTCCCAGATCTTGTAGAGTTCATACCTCCCCATTCCACCACCCCCTCCCATGAAATAAAGAATCCCCTGCCACAATGTGGAGTACCCACCATCGTTACATTGAGGGCATTAAGACTATCCTGGCAATCATTTTAGGGCACATCTTCTAAAGCTAGTCAGAGTTATTTCTAAGGCAATCAAACATCATTCTACTGTCATATGCACTTAATGTGCTCTTCCTTTCTCCAGAACTGTCACTCAAGATAACAGTCACCCGAGGAATGATTGGAACACTGGGGCTTGTGCTTGTTATTTTTGGGAAGTGAGAGAAGGCTGGCCCAGTCCGTGTTTTGCCCCTGGATTCGTTCTTCTTTTTTCCAATTCAGTTTCTTTATTTCAAGTGTAATTTCGTTTGTACAACACTTGTAAGAGGGATGGAAAACAGACAAGAAGTGGTGATGACAAGCTGTTTTGGAAGACGGAACAAGGAAGGGTCCCACACTAAAGTCTGGCTTTAAGTTTTCTGTGGCACTCTGACCACAAAGAGTAAGGGAAGAGGATCTTTTGGAGGTTATGGATATGCTTAGTACCTTGATTGTGATGATGGCAGATTTTCTTATCTATCCAGCAAGCCTCAATAAAGCTTTTAAAATAAAAGAAGTGTCAAATGGACTCAAAATTAAACTGTCTTCGTTATTTTACCGAACAAACTTTTTGTTGTTGTTTTTGAGCCAGAGTCTCAACCCTGTCACCCAGGCTAGAGTGCAATGGCACACTCACGGCCAGCGCAGCCTCGAACCGCTGGGCTCAGGCAATCCTTCTGCCTCAGCCTTCCTTCCAAGTAGCTTGAACCACAGGCATGTGCCACTGTGCTACTATTTATTTACCTATCGTAGAGATGAGGTCTCGCCAAGCTGTGCAGGCTGGTCTCGAACCTCTGGGCCCAGGCAACCCTCTCGCCTCCTCCCAAAGTGCTGGGATCGCAGGCGTGAGCCACGGCACCTCTCTTGAGTAAACAGGTATCAAGGGCCCACTGTGTGCCGGTACTGTGTGAGATGTTAATGTGACAGTGAGAAGCCAGTCGATGTCCCCAACCCTGCACGTCTATCAGGGAAAACAGAATGCACAATAACCAGTTGCAATAATGTGCTAGGATTGGGAAGTTCGGCACCATGGAAACGGGGAGCAGGGGCAATCCTGGTCTGGGAGTGGGTCACGATTGTAATTCAGGAACCGGAGACTGACTCATGCAGCTATCACTGACAGGCAGAGCTACCTCCCCAGACTTCAGCCAGAGGGAGGAACAAAAATCAATTTTCTTTTATATCACCATTTTATTCACACATCAGCATCCCCTCATTCCTATCCACTTATTCCTGAAAGCAGTCCCTTTTTAGAGACTCCAAACATAGTGATTAAACAAAGGGATCCTGGAAGGGCGGACAAAGCATTAGAGACAGCTTCATTTTCTATAAATGCCAAATTTTCTGCATCAGTAAGGTTGCAGCTGTGACAAGAATTAGGCTGCTTTCTAGATCAGATATTTTCTAAAGCACCATGCAAAGAAAATATTAATACATCAGGGGAAGAGAAATAAATAGACTCAATTGTTTTAAACCCTTATGAGTAGATCATTTTTATAATAAAATGAATACTGTTTGTTGAACAAACAAAATTATATTATTAGTATAAAATAGAGCCACGGTCTCTGGTTAAATGTGTGAGCATATGAAGAATTAAGTTCTAAATTTAATCTGTTCTGCACAAGATTCTGAATGGTAGTCCGATTAACTAACATATGATGACTCTGATACTGGTTTGCATACAATTATCATTCTATACATGGTAGGCAATTTATAAGTTATAAGTCTATGGATCACAATTTTTTAAAGTTAACTATAATAGACTCTGAACATAGACTGTATGTGATAAGGAGACTGCTCACAGGTATGACTGAAGCATGAATTTTAACCAGGGATGAAAATATCTGATTCATATCAGAATTAATCAGCCTGGTCTGGCTAATGCTTAATCACAGACTAGACACAGATAAGTGAATTAGCATTAGGTTGGTAATTAAAAGTGCTTCCTGGGTATGGATGACACCTCTGAATGCAACACAAAATAATCCCTTTTCTATTCTGCTCCATGTTCTTTTATCCTGCATTTGGACTTCAGTCACAGAGGAATTGATGTTTACTGCAAAAAGTCTGGAGTCAGAAGATCTATATTCTGGTCTCAAGGCTGCTAGAAGTTAACTGTTCGACCTTAGAAAAAATAAGTTCTAAACCTCTCTCTAGTTTGCAATCTGAAAAATGAAGATACTTCGTAAAGCACAATTGAGAGAGAAATAAACAAAATCATGCATGCAAAAGTACAGAGAAAAATTTGTAATTAATACAAATATAAAATATCCAAATATATGCACGAATGCAGTTATATATCATAATAACAATGTAAGCTAAATTATCATTTAAGGGATATCAAAAATAGAATTCTCATTTCCAAACCAATAAAAGTCAATAAGATTGGCTATGTGTGTTTGTGCGTGTATGTCTTAAGTGGTGAGACACCTCTAGATATTATGCATTATCCACATGTTACAGAATTGTACAATTTACATATGCATGTTGTTTTTAGGAATTCAAAACTGTGCAAAGAAGGACATGATAAGTAATTTGTTTGACTGTCTAGTACATGTTGAGTCACTTCTCCAAATAAAAAATCAATAAAGAAGGCTGATAAATGGGCTCCTTGCATGACGATTGAAGACCGAGGTAGATGGAGATGCTTTATTCCTAAAACCTCTAGCTTGGAATAAATTACAGTCATGAGCCAAAGTCATCCACAATTACTTCCAATTATATATTTCGGCTGGGAGGGGCAAGGGAAGCCTGATATAGCATAACATAATTGGTTGGCAATAAATATATCTAAAGCTATGGAAGATTAATCACATTAAAAGAAACACTTTTCCCTATACTATGTTTATTTCTTAGATTATCTTGGGATTATCTGGTGATAAGACACAGAAACTACCTCACTGTACATGCAAACTCTTTTAAGAAATAAATTTTTAGCAAAAACATCACAGTAGAAATGCTAGTCCTGACAAGATAACACAAACCTGCTGGCACAGACATGGCATGCTGGCAAACACAAAGATAAGAGGAGCACTTAAAACCTCTAGCCAAATGGATTGGTGAAAACCTTCTATACAATTTCAGTCTAACAGAATGGAAAGAAGTAGGTCTCTTATCTAATGCACAGAAACCAACACAGAAAATCAAGAAAATGAAACAGGGTGAAACAAACAATAAAATGAAAACAAACAAAATAACAAAATAAACCTCCAGAAGAAGACTCAGATGAAGGGGAGTTTTGTGATTTACCTGACAGAAAGTTCAAAAATAATGGTCATAAGCATGCTCACAGAGATACCAATGCAAGAACAATCTGGGAACTTCAACAAACAAATAGAAAGTATTTTTTTTTAAGTATCAAATGGAAATTATAAATCGGAATAATACCACATTGAACAAAAAAATTTAATAGAGGGGTTCAACAACAGACTAGATCAAGCAGAAGGGAAAAAAAATCAGTGAACCTGAAAACAGATCACTGAGAATTATCCAAGCTAAGGAGTAAAAAGAAAAAAGAATTTAAAAGAGTAATGATGGAGTAAGAGACCTCTGAGACACCATCAAAGCAGAATAGCATATGCGTTATTGGTGTGCCAGAAAGAAAATAAAGAAAGAACAGAATAGAAAAACGATTCCAAGAAATAATGGCAGAAAACTTCCCAAGCCTGGAGAATAAATTAGAAAGCCAGTTCCAGGAAGCCCATAAGATACCAAATAAGATGAATCCAAAGAGACACCATGACACATCATAGTTAAATTGTCAAAAATCAAAGACTGTTGAAAGATATAAGAACGAACTAAATGGAAAAACATACTGAGTTTAGGACTCAACATAGTAAATACGTCAGTGTTGCCCACATTGTATGTTTAATGCAATTTCTCCCCAAATCCCAGCAAGATTTTTGGTAGCTACAGAGAAGCTTATGCTAGGATTTATATGGAAAGGTTCAGACTCTAGAATTGCTAAAACAATCTTGATGAAGAAGAATAAAATATAGGAATCCTTCCTCCCATTAAGATGTAACTAAATGACTACAATAATCAAAACAATTAAGACACTGTGATATTTGCGTAGGGATAGACACATAGATTAATGGAACAGAATTAAAAATCCAGAATTCACACCCGCACAGATATGCCCACCTAATTTTTGACATAGACCCAAAGCATTCAATGGCTAAGTGATCACTTTTTCAACAAATGGTGCTAAAGCAACTGAATATTCAAAGGCAAGCAACATGAACTTCAAACGAAACCTCATACCTTACGCAAAAATTCACTCAAAATGGATCAGGGACAAAATGTAAACATTAAAACTTTTGGGGAAAAAAATAGAAGAAATTCTCAGGATCCAAGACTGTCCAAAAGTCCTTAGACTTAACAGAAAAAGCACAATCCATAAGAAGAAAAATTGATACGCTGAACTTCATTAAAATTAATAACTTTTCCTATGCAAAACCCCGTATGAAGAGGATGAAGACACTAGCTACAACCTAGGAGAAAACATTTACCAACTACCTAATCAAAAAAAGCATCTAGAATATACTTTTAAAGCTTTCAAAATAAGCAGTTAAAAAAATCCAATTGGAAAATAGGCAAATATGCACATAAAAATGATGTCTAACATCAAAAGTCATCAAGAATATGCAAGTTAAGGCTACAATGAGGTAACGTTACATAGTTATCAGAAGGGCTAATATTTAAAAAATAAAAGACAACAGTGGCAACAGCAAATGCTGGGGAGAATGTAAAGAAGTTGGATCAAGGGCAACCCTCTCAGGTCCCCTCCCACTGTGGGGGATTTTCTGTCTTCTCAATATATCCTGCTTTCAAAAAAAAAAAAAACAAAGGAAGTTGGATCACTTATACACTGCTGATGGGAATGCAAAAATGGCACAACCACTCTGGAAAACAGTTTGGTAGTTTTTTACAAGACTTAAAATGCAACTCTCATGTGACCTAGCAACGGCAGGCCAAGACGACCATTCTTCCCAGAAATGAAAAATTATGTTTACACAAAACTTGTCTATAAATGGTCATGGTAGCTTGTTTCCAATAGTCAAAAACTGCAACATGGTTTGTTTAACAGCTAATTATTAAACAAACTGTGGTATATCCATACCATGGAATATCATTCAGCAATAAAAGAATGAACTATCAAGACACACAGCGAATTAGAAAATTTCCAGGGAATCATGTTGATGGACCGCCTACCCAAAAGGTTACATACTGTATGATTCCATTTATATAACATTTATGATAAAACTTTAAAAGTGGAGACAATATTAGGGCTTCTGGGAGTATGAGACCATGAGTGGGAGGTGGCAGGAGGAAGGTGAATATTGGTATAAATGAGCAACGTGAGGGATCCTCTTGGTGATGGCTTAGTATTTTGACTGTGGTTGTGCATACACAAAACTCAATATATGGTAAAGTTGTATGGAACACACACATGCAAAAACGAGTGCAAGTTAAACCAGGGAAATCTGAATAAGGTCAGTTGAATTCTGTCAGTTAAATTGATTCAGTTCAATTGTGGCAAAGTCAAAATCCTAGTTGTGGCATTATACTTTTGTTTTGCAAAATCTTGCAATTGCAGACAACTGGATAAGATGTACATGGAAATTTTGTGTGATCTTACAACTTCAAGTGACCTACAATTACTTTGGTAAGAATTTAAACAAACAATAAAAGAACTCAATAAAAAATGGGAGATATTATGGGGGGAGACAAAAAAGGAACAAAATCATGAATTTTGCAGCAACCTGGATGGAACTAGAGTCTATAATACTGAGTGACCTCTCACAGAAACAAAGAACTGAGTATCACATGTTCTCACTCATATAGTAGACCTTGATCATCCAACGTATTACCATAAAAAAATGACTGACAGTGGTGGGAAACTAGGGCGGGGGGAGGGGTAGGATGATGGGATTAATGGTAGTAAATATCTGTCTGGGGATGGAGAGACACCTCTTATCATCAAGGGTGCCTGAATGAAGCATATTTGTACACCTAACCCTTAACTGTACCCCACAATATCATAATAAAAAATATTGAATATAAAAAAAAAGAAAAATTCTTTGACGTTCTAACATCAATACCATTACAAAATGGCTCACTATTCCAAAATGATTTTACACTGAGTTTCTTTAAATAACAAACCAGTCACATACCAAGAAGGTAGGGGTGGTGGGAAAGTCCATCCTGTGTGTGGGCAACAACCTGGAGGCGGGGGATGCATTGTCTGAAAAGAACTTAAAACTAACAATAAAGCTAGCTAAAAGTCGGTCTGCTTTTTATTATCACCATCTGCTAGAAATTTTAAACAATGTCGATGATTAAAATACTCCTTCTTGCAAGGGTAGGCTCACCCCCCACCTTGGCACACCACTGTAACAAGCTCTCCATACCAATTAAAACAATTTTCTTTACAAGTACCTTTCAATAACCATCAATTACATAAAGAAAAGGATAAAGGATATCATGCTTCCATTTTATTACCAACTCTTGTTTTTTTATGAGTAGCAAATAAGAATTCTAATAGCACAATTTGTCACTGAAACATTTCCATAACTCTGTTGCTTTTATAACATTTACGAACCTGGGGTATTTTCAAGTAAATATTGTATTGGTATGTTATGATTATGTCTATGAACACAAAGTTCCAGCCAAGCATCTTCACACTAAGTATAAACTTGTTATTGGATGTTTGGTTTTTTTTTTTTTTTTTTGGTATTCTGTGATTATTTCAAAGGATAAGAGGGTATTGAAAAGAGTAGCAATACCATTTTTAGAAGAAATGGCTTTAGGCTTCATGCTATTTTTTCACAGCAAATGTGTCCAAGGAGAGTTTTCTGGCTCACAGATGCCATTATCATCAGCCTCTAACAACCACATATTTATGTATGTCCGCCCCTTCTCTACCCAATCACTTACTGTTACCATCAAATTGAGCATTCAACCAAACCATCTGGACAGAAGAACCAAAAGCAAAAAGCTCTTCTAGGAGAAATGCATTTTCAGCCTCATCCTTGATTGTTAAAAGATGAGACCCTATAAAAGAGACAAGTGGCAAACAAACAAGAATTTGTGTTAACACATAATAACATTTTAAAAAGTCATCTACACCATTATTTGTGAAGCTCAGTTTTTGAAAAGTGAAAAATTTCCATTGTAAATGGTGGTTTTTTAAATGAAAAAATTTAAGGTAAAACCACATTGAAAAAAGATATAAGCTTACACTTCAGAAGTTAAAGCACAGAATATTAATTTTAGGGAACATTCAAAATTCATAATGCAAATACATTCAAAAGGAGTATTTTCTTGGGAAAGTGCAGTATGCTGAGACATCATCTTAGGTTTTCAAATTCTACACTGGACATTAAGTTTCATATATCAGCTGTCCCCTAAACAAACAACTTCAATAGTATCTACTTTTTCAATAGTTGTTGTTGCTCCCAAAGTCACTAGACAAATGAAGAAAACCACACTGTTTACTGAAATGTCAAGAAGGAGAACATAAAAGCATTTTACTGTCACAAAATAAAATTACCTTCCTTTTTGCAAAATTCATGAGCAGCCTCAAAACTCATACTGTCTAGGACTGTAGAAAAACTGTAGCAATTACTTCTAAATTTTATCCAGGGAATAGATGTTTCTGAGCACAACTGTGGGTATTCAATTGGTCTTGTTTCTAAGAAGAAAAACCAGGGTGGTGACTGAGTTCACTTTTGAGATGAACATTACCTTACATTCTATGAAAGACAAAGATAGATATATGTAACAAAACTTTCATGGTAGTACTCTGAAAGATTGGGTTTAATGTAAATAATTATAAAACTAGGACCAGCTTATAGCATTTCTGGCAGAAATAATCTTTACTGAAACATAACAAAGTACAGTCATAACATAGCTTGGTAGGCTTAGTTTGGCTGCTGCTTGGGTGAGGGTGCCTGTCTTTCATGTTTACAATTAGTATCCTAAAGACTGGAACAACTAGGGGACATGATTCATAAAAACAGTGGCAGCTGAATGACGCTAGCAAAAGGGATTTCCAAATGTACAAACTGTTCCATGCAGTGCTGAGTATTGCACACTCAGAAAATCCTTACCCACTAATAAACCTATGAGAAAAAACAATACATTCAATAAACCATGATAATATAGCATAAGACCAAGTAAATAAGGGAAATTTGGAAAGACTTTATTTCTGAAAACAAGCATTAGGCTCAGACACACCCATGCTAAGATCCCGGCTCTGCCACTTACTAGCTGTGTGGCACATTACCCTACGTAGGTTTCTTTAAAAAAGGGAGTTAACAGCAATACCTGTCTCACAAGTTGAGAAGTTTAAATGAATTAGTGGCTGACACTTCTTAAGCACTCAGTAAATGCATTGTTATTGAAAAGGGGACAGATTTTATGGTGTTTTAGATGCAGAATTAGCTTTCTCAGTATATATATGACTATCATTTACATTTAATCCTGAATTGTTTTGATCTAAGGTTATATAATATCTGTGCTATTTTATATAGTGCCCACAATGTAAGTAAATACATGTGCTTTTAATAAATGAGAGATTTAAAAGAAGATCAGCTAGTGTTAGGAACTATCTTGATGAACACCATAGCAATCAAGAGAAGGGGGTCCATTATAACAGGATAAACATCACATCAGAGAGTGAGGAAGCTTGGTCTCTACTCCTGGTACTATTGATGGACAGATGTGAGGTCCCCAGGAAGCTGTTTAATGCTCTGAGTTACATCTTTAAGAAAGTTTCGGCCAGGCTTGGTGGTTCAGCCTGTAATTCCAGCACTTTGGGAGGCCGAGGCAAGTGGATTGCCTGAGCCCACGGGTTTGAGACCAGCCTGGGCAACTTGGTGAGACCTCTTCTCTACAATAAATTAAAAAATTAGCCGGGTGTGGTAGCACACGCCTGTAGATGTGGCTACTTGGAAGGCTGAGGCAGAAGGATCGCCAGAGCCCAGCAGGTCGATGCTGGGGTGGCCGTGAGTGTGCCACTGCATTCCAGCCTGGGATACAGAGTGAGACTCCAACTCAAAAAAAAAAAAAAAGATAGTTTCATCTTTAAGAAAGTTTCGTCTTTAAGAAATGTGTGGGACCAGGTGAACTTTAAGTGTAAACGAGATATTATGCAAAATGCAGGGCCAGACATCTAGTAAATATTCAAACAGTATCAGCAATCATCATCATCATGATCATGGCTCTAGAATCCTAGTAGTCTTTGACTTAAGCACAAATCTCTGGTCAAAGGCATCCACACACACTCCCGGGCCATGTTTCTATCTGATTTCCCACCTCTCCCTTACCTCCTGCCTGTGATACAGGCAAATTCCAACACCAGCTTTGCCTTACAAATGCCCAGTCCTGTCTTCCTTGTGTCTTGTCCAAGCTTTTCTCCTCAGAATGCCTCTCCATGTCCCATCATTGCCCATTTACACTCATCCATTCTTCAAGGCCCATCTTCACCATCATGTCCCTCAAGAAAACTTTCTACTTTTTCCCAAATGGACAGGACACATTCTTTTTCCTGATAACCTCTATAGCACTTGCCACTTCTCATATATCATGTGGTAGCCCTGCTTGATGTAGCAGTTATTTGTCATTACATCACCAGCCAGACTAGAGACTTCTTTAGGACAGAGGCTTCTTACTCCTTATCCTCTTATCCCCTGCTTAGCATGGTACCTTGCATACATTAGTTGCATAGGACATGTTTATTTATTCTCTTTCCTTTCCTTTCCTTTCCTTTCTTTTCCCCTTCCTCCCTCCCTCCCTCCTTCCCTTCCTTCCTTCTTTCCTTCCTTCCTTCCTTCCTTCCAGTCAGGGTCTCACTCTGTCACCCAGGCTAGAGTGCAGTGGCATGGTCACTGTTCATCACAGCCTTGACCTCCTGGGCCAGATCATCCTCCTGCCTCAGCCGCCCAAGTAGCTGGGACGACAGGTGTGATCCACCACGGCCAGCTAATTTTTTGATTTTTGTAGAGACGAGGTCTCACTATGTTGCCTAGGCTGGTCTTGAACTCCTGGGTTCAAGCAATCCTTCTGCCTCAGCCTCCCAAAGTGCTAGGATTATAGGCGTAAGCCACCGTGCCCGACAGTATGTATTTCTTGAGGTGAATTTAGAATTGAACCTACCAGTGGGCACATGACAAATGGCACCCTGAAGGAATGACTCACAGGCTGTGCTATGCCAGCGTCCGCTGGTGTCGGCAAAAACACAGTCACCAAGGAAGGATGACTCCTCGTCTTTCCAAAAAGTGAAAGAGGACTTGGTGCCATCTGACCAGTCGAAATTAAGACCATTCTGTGGAGGAAAATAGAGCCATCATTGCCCTGCCAAGACTGCTGGCAGCATCCCCCAATGCTAACTGAGCATACCGCAATTCCCACATAGATTTATATTTCCACATGTTTTTCAGAAAGTTTAGGACAGCCTGACAAAATAGAATTTCTGCCACAAATGACATCTTTTTTGGTTTTTAGGAATCCTTGGTTCTGCCACCATAATTTCCTAGTAAGCATTTAGAAAGATGTTGGTCTGAGCCGGGCTCGGTGGCTCAGCCTGTAATCCCGTGCCTTGGGAGGCTGAGGTCAGTGGATTACCTGAGCCCATGGGTTCGAGACCTGCCTGGGCAACTTAGTGAGACCTCATCTCTACAAAAATAAAATAAAAAAATTAGCCGGGTGTGGTAGTGTGCGCCTGTACTTCCAGGTACTTGGAAGGCTGAGGCGGAAGGATCGCTGGAGCCCAGCAGGTCAAGGCTGCGGTGGCTGGGAGCGGCCACTGCACTCCAGTCTGGGTGACAGAGTGAGACTCCAACTCAAAAAAAAAATTTTTTTCTTTAATTGCAGGTGGAGATTATTTACATAGAAAATAAAAGGGATAAACGTAATAACTCCCACAATTATTAAGCAACATTAATTAATTAATAATACAATAACACATACTTTTGAGACATTCAGAAATAAAACA
>CAUYQG010026259.1:0-22602 GCA_963574415.1 Tarsius wallacei
ACTTGAAGTCTCACTCTGTGGCCCAGGCTGGAGTACAGTGGCACAATCGTGGCTCCCTGCAACCTCAACCTCTTGGGCTCGGGCGATCCACTTCAGCCTCCCGGGTAGCTGGGACTACAGGTACGGTGCCAAAATATCATACATTTTGTTGTTGTTGTTGTTGCTGTAGAGACAAGATCTCACTAGGTTGCCGAAGCCAGTCTCAAACTCCTAGGCTCAAGTAATTCTCCTGCCTCAGCTTCCCAAGATGCCGGAATTACAGGCGTGAGCCACTGTGCCCAGCACAAAAATATTTTATTTATATCTTTATTCTATAAGCATGCTTTCTATTTTCAAAATTTTTAATTTTCCTAATCTTCCAATCTTTTTTGTCAAAAACACAAACACATGCATGAGCCTAGGCCTACACAGGGGGCGGGATCATCAATATCACCGTCTTCTGCCTCTACGTCTCCTTGCACTGGAAGGTCTTCAGCGCCAGTGACACACATGAAGCTGTCATCTCCTGTGACAACAATGGCTTCTTCCAGGATACCTTTTGAAGGACCTGCCAGAGCCTGTTTTGTAGTTAGCATTTCCTTTTAATAGGTAGAAGTAGTGCACTGCAAAATAACGATAAAAAGTATAGTATAGTAAATACATAAACCAGTAACGTAGTTGTTTCTTGTCATAATCAAGTATCATACACTGTACATGCTTGTATGTGCTAAACTGTTAAATGCCTGATAACACATCCTGACAAGCAGAATTCTTTGTTTTTTTTTTTTTGAGTCAGGGTCTCACTCTGTCGCCCACACTGGAGTTCAGTGGCACGATCACGGCTCACCACAACCTTGACCTCCTGGGCTCAGATGATCCTTCTGCCTTAGCTTCCTGAGTGGCTGGGTCTACACACCACCAGGGCTGGCAAATGTTTTGATTGTTTTGTAGAGATGAGGTCTTGTTATGTTGCCTAGGCTGCTCTCAAACTCCTGGGCTCAAGCCATCCTCCTGCTTCAGCCTCCCAAGTGCTGGGATTACAGGTGTGGGTCACTGCACCCAGCCTCCAAGTAGAAAATTTCAATGTTCTGGAATTAATCAACGAAGTACTGAGTAATGATGAACTTGTATTCAATGAAGGCAAAATGACAGCAAGTTGTACCTGGTAAAGGAAAGCTTCAAATCAGCAGGAAAGAGAAGAATGGAGTGGGTAGGAATGAGCCCCCATGTGGCACGTGGAGCCATACTCTCGCCAACACCCATGATTTAGTTTCCAGGAACAAGAGAGTCCATCTGTCCCATCACATTGACGAGTGTTGGCACCTTAAATTCTATTATTTTTGTAGTTGTTGCTGACATAAAATTTGTTAGTTTGTGTTGGCCTTCTGTAGCATAAAGCTTATTTACACTTGTTAGATTTTAACGGTGTTAATAAATCACATCTTTCTCTTCCTCGGCTGAATTGGAAACTTTGGCAGAGATGCAGGAATCAGACAGACGAAGATCAAACTGTCAGCTCCGTAACTGACTTGAGGTAGATAGGAGGTCATAGCTTAGGTGTGCTACACGTCACCCCATAATTAAACGTGGCCACCTGGCTTCAGACGGGGCTGGACAGCAGCAGCTGGCCCAGAAGACAGACAGTGCACGCCCAGTTCCTCATCCCAACTCACCAATCAGTTAAGCGCTTCTTTTCCCCAGGGCGGACCAGGTAGCCGGAGCTCCAGGTGTTAAACTGGTGGAGGTTCCTCCAGGAATCCTGGGAAAAGAGGAGTAAGTGCTTTCCCTGTCAGTCCCTGGTTTTATGCTTGGACAGTAATGAGCCACGTCATGAAGTTTCAGTCAACAATAGACTGCATATATGACAGTGGTCCTATAAGATTATAATGGGGCTAAAAAATTCCTAGCACACATTACTCATATTAACTGTATTGGAACACCCTCCCTACTCACCTGATCTGGCGCCCAATGACTTTTTTCCTTTACCCAAAGAGAAAGGAAATAGCGAAAGGAAGACATTTTGATGACATTCAGGACATCAAGAGTAATACGACAACAGCTCTGATGGCCATTCCAGAAAAAAAGTTCCAAGATTGCTTTGACGGGTGGACTAGGCACTGGCATGGGTACACAGCTTCCCAAGGGGAGTGCTTCGAAGGTGACCATGGTGATATTCAGCAGTGAGGTATGTTGCACTTTTTCTAGGATGAGTTTGCAAACTTGATTGTCAGACCTTGTATGTATATCTGTTCTTCATTTGATAAAAAGTTGACAATTTTTCACACCAACCTTAAGAACCAATTTTTATGCCCTATGGAGTAATGTAGTCCCTTTTGAGAATGCGTGGTCTATATCAATGCTGTCTAATAAAAAAATGTAATGTGAGCCACATATATCTTTTTGTCTTTTCCAGCAGCACATCACGTTGGACACCTTAAATATATACAATTTTTACTCATCAAATGCACTTCAGTAAAGCTGGGGGGAAATTTCTAGCAGCCACATTAAGGTGTAAAAAGACATTGGTGAAATTAATTTCAATAATAGATTTTATTTAACCCAATATATTTAAAATAGTATCATTTCAGCTGGTAATGAGTATAAAAGTTACTCATGAGGTATTTTACGTTTTTTTTTTTTGCTAACTCTTTAAAATCCAGTGCCTGTTTTATACTTAAAACATAACTCGATTTCTATTAGTCACATTTCAAGGGCTCAGTGGTTATAAGTGGCCAATGGCTACAGTATTAGAGAGTATCGTAAATGACCCAGAAGGTGACTCTATTCATCATTTTAGCTCACTTAAAAGCCAAGCCTATTCTCAGAAAACTTGCAAACTGCAGAAAATATGTCTGTGGCCCTCTGGAGATCTATAGATTTCCGCTGAAGTCCCGACTTGGGTACTCCACCTGTAATCAGCTTCCTCTGGTGGGAACTTACTGGAAGGATAAACAGAGATGTAAGGAAGAACAAGAAAAGAATCTTGTTCTGCAACCCTCCTTGGGAACGGAGTCCTCACCGGCCAGCATTTACAGCAGGTGTCACAGTCAAGGGGACCTCGCCAAGCTGCTGGAGTCTTTCTCAGCTCCTGAGTCCTGCTTCCACTAGTCGCTCTCAACTCTCCACACCCACACCCCGTGCTTCTGCTGTCCTGTGACTCGACGTGCCTCCTCTGCTTCTGCAACACTCGGTGTTACAGTTTGGATGTTTGTGCCTCTAAATCTCATGTTGAAATATGACCCCCGACATTGGAGGTGGGGCCTGGTGGGAGTGTTTGGGTGATGGGGGCGGATCTCTCACAAGTGACTTGGTAATGGCTTGGTAATTACCCTCTTGCCCTAATGAGTGAGTTCTCACCCTACTAGTTCACTGCAGAGGTGTGTGTGTGTGTGTGGGGGTGTGTGTGTGTGTGTGTGGGTGTACATATACATATATTCCACTCTCAGATACTCCTTTAAGGCAATGCAAAATGGACTAATACATCCCGCTAGCTGCTTCCTCTCCCTGTGTGCCTCCCATTGCAGTCCCCAGGGGATGAGATCTGATTGGGGGCCATCTCTCCAGCTTATGGCACCTCTTTCGGGGGAGCATTCTCTCCGGCACTTTGGACTTGGTCCCCTAGTTAGAACCAGCGACCTCAGGAGGAACGAGCAAGTGAGGATGGTGGAGGAGTGCTCATCTCTCCCAAGGCCGAGTGCAGAACTGTCTACCATGCCCACGCTACACGACTCTGCTCTGAGACCCAGCCCGGCCCCTCCAGGCCTTCCGGAACGGAGGACCTCTCCAGAGTCACCTCACGGGCCACGCTGGGAGAAAAGGGAAGGCGAGAGAAGAAAGGGAACACCACCACTACGAGCAACAACAAAGACCTTTTAATCTTTCTGAAGGTGCAACTCAAGACTCTACTCCCTCTACAGGGGCTCCATTTTTGATGGTCTCAAGGACCCTTCCGCTGTGACCTTGACCCATTTTCAGGATGTCTCTCCTTGAACTTGGAGTTCAGCGGAAAGACAGAAGAGAAGGGAGCCTTGAATGCTTCCTTGAAGTAATGTGGCTTTTGGTGGCTTTATGCACCTGTTGGTGTGGCGCCCCTCCCTCCACACGTGGACTCACCAACCTTTGTGGGTAGGGGAACACTAAAAGCAGTTTGCATTCCTTTAGGACGGTGCCGCTCAACCGGGAGCGATTTGCCCCACTCCTCCCTGCACCCCATGGATGTTTGCCAAGTCTGGAAGACGTTTTGGGTGGTCATAACTGGGGCCTCTAGTGGGTGGAGCCAGGCGTGTTGCCGCACCAAGAAGTATCCAGCCCAAAATGTCAACGGCACCAAAGGCAAGAAGCCATGAGCTTCAGGGCAAAAAATTTTCACTGGTGATAGGAGGGGAAGGCCAGTGGGAGGAGAGTGACATGGGGGGGGGGCTAGCTGGGACCCTTGGGAGAAAGTAACCTGCCACTGAAAATGTAATCTGCACTGGTGAGTCTGAGAGGGCTTGTCATTAATATCACGTTCTGGCAATAGGGGGATGCCATGGATCGTCGTGCTGACTTAGAGAGGGAGTAAGATGGAAGCCTCTGAACGTCCAGGCGCCATGCCCAGGCCAGAACCTGTGACATATTGAAAGATGAGAGCTTGTCCTCGACGCTCTGATGTGCCACAGAAGAAACATGAAAAATACTGGGGCTAAGGGGCTGCCAGGGCATAAAAGAATAAATTAGCCTTTGCCAACGTCTGAGGCGGTCACGGTGAAAACAGTAGGCTCTCTGCCTTCTCCTCTTCCTGCTCCTTCTTCTCTTCCTCCTTCTCTTCCTCCTCCTCCTCCTCCTCCTCCTCTTCGTCATCCTCCTCCTCCTCTTTATCTCTTTCCCCTCCCTCCCCCTCTTCCTCCCAGGGTGGGTTTGCACAACAGCTGCCCACAGAGCCTTTTGGAGCTCACTGACTCCTGGCCTGTTCCCCTTCTGCTCTTCTGCAAGCCAGGCACTCTTCTAAGCGCTTTTCTCTTTTCTCTTTCTTTTTTTAGATTAGAAAATATAGTTTATTTAGAAAGCAAATTGGAGAGAGAAAGAGGAGATTCACCTCCCCAAGGGAGGGGTGGGGGTCAAAACTTAAGAAAACATGGCCACACCATAGCTTAGCAAGGCAATGGCCTGACAATGACCCTAAGTGCTTTTTGATACATGATGGCAGAAGGCCCCAAGGTCTGCCTCCTTTACGGGTAGGAAATCTAAGGCACAGAGAGGTTAAGTAAGTAGCCCATGGCCTCCCAGCTGGTGAGGGGTGGAGTCAGAGTTCAAAGCAGGTCATTCATCTGACTAGGGAACCTTCCTGCCTGCCCATCAGGCTGTGATGGCACTCGGCCCGGAGACCTAGGTGAATGCCGGCCGACAGCTTCAGGCTAGTAAAGCAAAGACAGGAAGGTGTTTTAATCTACTAAGCACCTCCCCTCAACCATGGCATTGACCTTGGCTTGGCCCAGAGAAAGCACGAGAACAGGCCCAATGCTCAGGCTATGTTCCTTCATTCCTTCCTTTTCCTCTCTTCATTGTGTGTGTTGACTGGAAAACGCACGCACCGTACTTTATCTGCAGGGTGGGAGGAAAAATGGAAAGACACAAGGAGGCAGGCTTGTTCCTAAGGACTCACGCAGTCGTTCCAAGAAGCCACTGAAAAACCGGAGTTGATCCCAACCCTCCAGAATTGGCACTAACGGAACAGAAGCATGTTATAAACACTCTCCCATGAGGAGAGGTGAGCTCACTTCCTGAGGAAATTACTGCAGGGGGTGTCTGCAGGGGCCAGCCAGGCCTGGCTTTGAAACATCTGAAACAGCCCACGGTGTAATCAGGCATGAATATTGATTCAAATAAATTATGCATATTTGTACACTCGGTTATGATTTTCTTCACACGCTCGCTCCATGGAGTTCGCCTGGGCCACTGCCACGGGGCTAGTCAGCTCTTGGACGCCGTAGAAACCAGTTGCTTCGAGATATTCGGTGGCCAAAGAGAAATCCAAGTCATTAGTGAAAATTATAACGAAAATGACAGCAAAATTCTCTCATCTGGAAGGGCTTTGAGTCCAAGTCGTCAGAGTCGGACACTGTCCCCATTCCTTGGTCTTTCACGAGGCTGGGGAAGGGCGAACATGGTCGGCTCCAGAGCATTCTAGCAATTATCATTTTAACAAATAGGGCTCTTTTCTAATATTCACATTCCTTTCGCATGGCCTCATGAAAACACAAACATTCACTCCATCCTCAAAAAATGCAGGCGCCCTGGGAGGAAAGAGCTACCCGCTCAGCCCCCTAGCCAGGCTGGAGGAGCCGGGGATGGGCATCGGCTCCTGCTGTCTAGGGTGGATTCGTTCTGCCTCGGCTGCTAAAAGATACAACACCTCCAATCCTCCAGGTGGGCAATGTCACGTCCCAGGCCCTGGCCTCTGCATCTTGGTCTGAGACAGAGTCCCTGAAGACTCTCCACGCAAGAGGCTGGGCTACCGCGGTCAGGGCCTGCCCTTCCGACGGAGGTGCCCCTCGAGAGCTACGTGTTGGAGATGAAAGAGAGGGATGCCTAAAGCCCTGTGCTTTGAGGACAAACACCGATACGTCCTTTCGTCTTCATCTGATTTGGGTCTGTCCTCACCGTCACTCATCTCAAGGCGAAGGAAGGTGAGCCGTTAGGGTCCCGCAGCACAAAATAAATGAAAACTGGTCAGACACGGTGGCTCGTGCCTAAAATCCCAGCACTCTGGGAGGCCAAGGCAGTAAGATTACTTGAGCCCAGCCTGGGTAACATAGCAAGACCTCGTCTCTGCAAGACAAATTTAAAAATTAAAAAAAAAAAATAGCCGGGTGTGGTGGCACACGTCTGTAGCGCCAGCTACTCGGGAGACTGGGAGAAGGATTGCCTAAGCCCAGGAGGTCAAGGCTGCAGTGAGTCGTGATCATGTCTCTGCACTCCAGCCTGGGCGACAGAGTGAGACCCTGACTCAAAAACTAAATAAATAAAATAATAAATGGAGCCTTATGCGCTGAGGTACTTCTGTACTGAGAGGCCGTTGACCTTCACCTCAGGGCACTTCACCGCACACACATGCCCATCGCCCTTGGCGATCATTTTTGAACATACCCACCCCTGGGAACGCTCCCTGTGTGTTACGAAAGGGTAAATTGGCAGGTGAGTCCTTTTCTGGGGTGTCAGGTACGATCAAGTGGCAACCTGGATTGCTGGGTTGTCTGCAAGCATCATTGCCTGAGAGAAAGGAAGGTAAGGTCTGTAAAGATTCGAAAACAACAAACTTGTCTCAAAGAGACAGAGGGGAGTTTCACTCTCCATAGTACGAGTTTCCACAGTTTTTCAAAAGCAATGGTGTGAATTACTTATGTAATAAACTGGCATTTTTTTAAAGGAGGGGACAGCCACACCTTATGATGGAAAGAAAGCGTTCCACACAGGGGGCTACATTTCGCAGAGGCCCTGGGTGCCTGCTGTCCCTGCAGGACTCGCTCCTTGGGAGGGGAGGCGCTGCTCACGGGCTCTGTCCCACCTCACGCCTGGGCAGCGCGCCTTTCCTGCACCTCGCTCATTCCCAGGGGTGGGCCAGTGCCCAGAGCAGGCTGGTCTCCACACACGCCCTACACACGCGCCATACACGCACACACCACACTACACACACCACACATCACACTCAGCATACACACACCTCATACACCAGACCACACTACCACACACACCACACACACCACACATGCACACTACACACATGCCACACACATCACGCACACACCACACACACCAGGCCACACCACATAACCACATACACCACACACACCACACCACTGATGCGCACCACACCACATTGCACACATCAGACCACACGCAAACCCCACCCAACACCCACATCACACAACACATCACACATACACACCCCACCAAGCATACACACCACACTACACAAAACACACCACATGTACACCGCACCATACCACCTCGTGCCCCACACATACCACACATACCACAAACACACACACCATATCACGCAGAGCACACACATGACACATGACATGACACAGACACCACACACCACATACACCCCAAAACGCATTCGCCTCCACATACACACAAACACACCGCACATATACACCACCCACCACTCCACACCCTACACATACCACATAGATCACACACACACACCCTCCTAGATAACACACCACACACACTACGTATTTGCATCGCATACATTACACATCACTTCACACACACATACCCCGCCCCCCCCACACACACATCCCATATCCCATGCCCCACACGCCCGTCACACATGCCACCCGAATAACACCTGTAAGCGCTGACTGCAGGTAGCGATTCCCTTGCGCTGATCTGCGGTCCGCATCAGCAGCGTGCACGAGGGCTTAACTGGTGCCGAGCCTGATTTCGGAGGCCACGATGCAACTGGGTAGCCAAGTGTAACAACATCCTGTGCCACTTCCAACAGCACAATAGACGAGGCCTCTCTCGGCTGGGAGAGGGGACAGGGAGGTGGGAAGACGTTGTGAGTCACTAATTTTCCCAAAGCAAAATGACCGCATTCCATCTTCTGGAAAGTGTGATTGGCACGGATCGTACGCGTCTGTGAAAAGGGGTGTCGAGCTCAACACGAAATGAGCACTCCTATTGCCTGGGGCATTTTTTAAAGCAAATAACAATAACATCTTTTTAAAAAAGAAAGATAAGCTGTGGTTTACAGTTTTTCTGAGAAATGCCCAAATTTTCATCATGAAGGAGATCATTAAAGGGTGGCATCTACTAGAAAGTTCTTACATAGTAATAGAATGTGGCTAGTCTATCTGTGAGTGCACCCACAGAAAGATCTCTAGATATAGGATCCAGGGGGGAAAAGAGCAAGTGACTAAACAATCCCCAGGGTATGTCGTTTTTGTGAAAAAGGAACTTAATCCCATGGCCATCATAGGTGTGTGAATGCAGAGAAAAAGCATGTGAAGGATTTACCGCAAACTCTCAATGAGGCTGGGCGCAGTGGCTCACACCTGTAATCCCAGCACTTTGGGAGGCTGAGGTGGGAACTTCGCTTGAGCCCAGGAGTTCAAAAGTGGCCTGGGCAACACAGTGAGACCTCATCTCTACAAAAGCTTTTACAAATCAGCCAGGCATGTCGGTGTGCACCTGTAGTCCAGTTACTTGGGAGGCTGAGGCAGAAAGATCAACTGAGCCCAGGAGGTGGAGGCTGTGAGGCTGTGATGACAAACACACGGCAAAGGAAATGACCTCTATCTCTGAGGAAGAAAATGGGGTTGCCCGATAGGAAGAAGCAGGGACTGAGAGGCCTTTTGCAGTCTACTATTCTTATATTTCAAATTGATTTGAATCTCTCAGAATGGAAAATGCATTTGGGTATTAATTGCATAACTTAAGAAAGTAATTTTAGGCTGGGCTTGGTGGCTCAGCCTATAATCCTAGCACCTTGGGAGGCCGAGGCAAGAGTATTGCCTGAGCCCACGGGTTCGAGACCCGCCCGGGCAACTTGGCAAGCCCTCGTCTCTACAATAAAATAAAAAACTAGCCGGGCATGGTAGTGCGCGCCTGCAGTTCTGGCTACTCAGAAGGCAGAGGCAGAAGGATTGCCAGAGCCCGGCAGGTTGATTCTGCGGTGGCCGGGGGTATGCCACTGCCCTCCAGCCTGGAAGACAGAGTGAGGAGACTCCAACTCAAAAAAAAAAAAAGTAATTTAAAAAAACCAAGCTGGGCTCAGTGGCTCAGCCTGTAATCCCGTGTCTTGGGAGGCTGAGGTGAGTGGATTGCCTGAGCCCGCGGGTTCGAGACCCGCCTGGGCAAGCGAGGCCTCATCTCTACAATAAATCAAAAAAATTAGCCGGGCGTGGTAGCGCACGCCTGTAGTTCCGGCTACTCGGAAGGCTGAGGTGGAAGGATCGCCGGAGCCCAGCAGATCGAGGCTGCGGTGGCCGGAAGTGGCCACTGCACTCCAGTCTGGGCGACGGAGTGAAACGACAATTCAAAAAAAAAACCAGAGACATGGAGGAAGAAATTGAATTTGTACTCATAAGTAAGAATTATCATTTTAAAGGGCAGGACACCCTGGTTTTACTGTTCTTTTTTTTTTTAAGCTGAAGACACTTTTCCAGATGACTGATAGAAAGAAAGAGTCATGTAAAACACCTGAGATCTGCATTTCCAGTGTCTTGTGGGCCCCTGACCCACTGCAGAGCAGAGAAGCTCCTGGGACTTGCTGGCAGCAGAGAGGTTACCAGGGTGAGTATGGAACCAGAGAGCTCAGATTCCAACTCTTCATGGGCCACTTGCCGGCTGCATGGCCTGGGCCATTTACTTCCCTTCCCTAATGGGATTAAAAATCATATTTACTTCATTCATCAAAAAGAGTGGCTGAGGTAAAAATATGTGATGCACTTAAGCACCCAATGGGACACTGATAGATATAATTGTTCTAGAAATATTGGCCATTATTCTCGAAGCACCATTAGGGATTCCCACCAGAATATGGCACCCTAACTCCAGAATGCACAAGAGGTCTCCACTAGCCAGAGTCAGGTTTCAAGGACACACACTCAGCATGGACAAGTATCTTTTGAGCATCTTCTGTGCGCCCGACACGGAGGGTACTGCCAAGGAGTGGACCTAGAGTTGCCTCCTCACTCAGGGAAACAAGCAAGCACAAGAAAGAGTTAAAGACGCATTACCGGGGAGCCAGCACTAGGAACACAGGTGTGGGTGGCCCGGAGCCCAGCCCTGTCTTGGGAAGGGGGCGATTCAGTCAGATTTCTTGGAAGAAACAACCCCTGAAACCAAGAAGGGCAAGTGGAAGGAGATTCTGTCCCAGATAGAATTCAGGAGCAAACGCCGAGCGGTGAGGAAGTACACGGCGCACACCCAGCAAGGCAGGCAGTTCAGGGAAGGTGGAGGAGGGAGGGTAGGCAGACAGGCCAGCAAGGTGAATGGAAATAGAAGACCACTCCTGCCCAAGCAATTGCGCTGACCTGTCATGTCACACGCCCTGCAGAGACCAGCTGGGCCAAATGCAGGACTTGGGTTGCAGCATCCTCAGTGGAAAAAATGGGCACGGGGTCTGGGGGTCTTTACAGCGGTGGCAAGGCAAACTGGGACTGGGGGATACCAGGATGAGTGCCCCCAGATCGTGAAAAATGCCCTCAAGGGCTCACAATCATGGCACAAACCCCAGACAAGTGAGTGACAACCTAAGTCATTAAGCCTCCCATCACACAGCCCCTGTGCGGGCGCTTCACGCCCAGATCTCTCCAAGCGTGGACCCCGGGGCTTCTTGAATGCCATGTCCTTCACTGGCTCACACTGAAGAAAGCAAGTGATATGGAACAGGGGGTGGCTCCTAGTTCCTTTCTGCCGGGGACTTGCACAGCCCGGCTCAGGGAGGTCACCAGTGGGGAAAAAACAGGCAGACCTGAACTTTGAACTTGGCCAGGTGAACTTGGAGAAGCGTGGATTTCTGGTACTAGAATGCAACCCAGCAGAGGCTGGTTGCCAAAGTGACCTTATCCCCAGTCCTCTTGGAATCAAGAATAAGTCCATCAAGATTTATACCTGACCCTTGGTTCCCTTTTTGGCGATGTTGGCAAATTATTGTCCCCCGTCTCGTTTTCCTTTCTGTCACCAAGAATGATCTGTTTTGGATTCAGCTAAAAAGAATGATCCATGGAGGAATCCCAGAGCCCAACCCTCCCACAGGTTCTGCTGTCTTTGAAGGCCCGTCAGCAGTGCGACCTATCACGAGGGACCCTACCTATCCCTGCCTGGGTGATTGGACCTAGTGCAGCCAATGAAGAAGGAGCTGGACCAGCAGGGTTCTTACTCTTGGGAATTTCACTTGAGAGAGGGGAGAATCGGGCTGTGGGAACCCAAGCTGAGAAGATGCAGGTAGAGTCAATCTGAAGTTACAAAGAAGCCACGTCACGAGGAAGAAGACAACAGGTGCAGGAGGGCGAGTCGTCGATTAATAATAAAAAAGAGAAGCAAGAAGACACAAAAGGAGAAGCCGAGGGAGAGGCCAAGGTGGTAAATGAAGAACACTCAAGAGAAGTCTCCGGTGCTCTCAGGAGGCAGGCGGCCTCAGGAAAGAAGCCCAGGTCCGGGTCCCTCACCCCACCAAGGCAGTCTCTTTCACTGACATGGTGGCCTTATAATACTCCCCACCTCCCTGAGGCAGGTTGAGGGTATTTCTGTTCTTTGTACTCCAAATAGTCTGGGAAATGCAGAAGAGGGACTAGGAGACACCTTGTGAGAAAAAGTACACTCTAGGGACTGGATTTTTTTTTCACCCAATCTCTGCTATGGATTTTTGAGGAACTGTGAATCACGGGAATGGTGCAAAAAAATATAGACATGGGAAAATCTTGTCCGGGTTCCATAAAGGTGGGCAGGAGGTGGACACTGCCACCTTGTGAACTTTGACACTGTATTATGCAGGATTCTAGGACAGAACAGTCAGCCTGAAGGAGGTGCTCATAAGAGCCAGGAACGGTGTATGAAGAATCAGGTGTGACAGATTGAGCCCACTTGCTTTTTTAAAAGTAGCATGGAAATTCAAAGAGTTTCTGACAAATGTTTTTATGAGTCAACTTTCTTCACCTTGGCCCCAAGGTGAAAACCTTCCTTCGCAATGCAGACTTCAAAATAAAACGTATCACAGCAGGTGGTGAGTTAGACACTGTGACATAAACCCTCTCCTCAGTCCTTGAGCCTTGTTTCCTTCAAGTTGGACTTTCTCCAACAATAGCACAGGATTTGTCTGCTTTCTTAAATTCTTCCTGCCGTGTTGTTGTTGTTGTTGTTGTTGCTGCTGTTGTTATTTTGAGTCCAAGTCTCACTCTGTTTCCCAGACTAGAGTGCCGTGGCACACTCATGGTCACAGTAACCTCAACCTCCTAGGCTCAGGCGATCCTTCCGCCTCGGACTTCCAAGTGGCTGTAACTACAGGCGTGTGCCCCTACGCCTGGCTGATTTTTCTGATTTATTGTGGAGACGAGGTCTCGCCTGTGGAACCCCTGGGTTCAGGCAATTCTCTGACCTCCACCTCCCAAAGTATTGGGGTGACAGGCATGAGCCACCACGCCCTGCTAAATTACTACTTTTGGGTGGGAAGAGGAAAACAATCCAATATCCCTCTTAGGTGGCCACAGTGGTATTAGTCGGTTGCCATGGATTCGCCTCTTCCTTCTCTGCCTCTTTCTTGTTTTCGATCAGAAGCACTTCTGTATGAAGTTCCAACTCCTGTTCCCAGAATTCCTCATTCCTCCAAGCAGAGTGTGGTGTGGGGGAGCAAGTCGTCCTATTGTTTTCCAGAAGTGCAGCCCGATCTTCCCCGCTCTGGGCTTCCCAGCCAGCAAGTCCAGGTTTTGCATCAGGGCCAGTTTCGTCTCCTTAATGAAGGTGGTTGAGCGTGGGAAGGGGTGGGGGTGTGTCTGAGCTCAGGTCTTCTCAGAAGTAGAATGATGAGGAAGGCCATCGGAGGCAGGAGAGGATTGCCAAAGTCCTCTCTCTGTCTGAATAGCTTGAATCTTCACTTTCTTCACTGTTCTTTGGGCTGGATCATACCCTTCTAGATCAGATCCAGAGTTTATACCACCAGCCATGGGCCCAGTCCCAGAGCCATGAGATGAGTCAATAGAAACTTAAGCACATCCTGGTCCACAAAGACTTGAGGTGATCAGTTAGACATATTTGCTGTCTTCCCACCAACCACAGGAAATGCCATTTCTAGTGCAGTATTGTGAGATGTGGGAAGACTGTCCAACTAGACGTCAGACTCATGCTTGAGGAAGCCATGGAAGCATCAGCATTTTCAGCCATCAAGATCACTCTTGATTAGACTTGCCTATATCGTGCTCTCTTCACATCAGATTAGGGAATGGTAGATAGCACTCTTTAAAAATCTGCATCCTCAAATCATTCTACCAAAAAGATACCTGCACACGCATGTTTGTTGCAGCTCTACTCACAATAGCAAAACTATGGAATAGGAATCAACCATGCTGCCCAGCAAAGCCGGACTGGATTTTAAAAAATGTGGCACATACACACAATGGAATATTATGCAGCCATAAAGAAGGACAAACATATGAACTTCACAGCAACTTTGATGGATTTAGAATCTATCATGCTCAGTGATCTATCACAAAGAACAGAATGCCATAGCTTCTCACTCATAAGCAGACCATGAACAATTATCATACTACTATAAGAAAGGGATTGGCAGTAGAGGGAACCTGTCAGGGGAGGGCGGTCACTCCTCGTCAACAAGGGTACCTACATAATCAACAGTTGTATACCTAAACCTGAATTGTACCCCACATCTTTAAAATAAAAAAAAAAGAAAGAAAGAAAGTGTGAATCCTCTGACTCTTTGTCATTTTTCAACATTATTTTGGCAACTCGGGGGTCCCTTGTATTTCCATGTAAATTTTAGAATAAGCTTGTGAATTTCTGCTTTGATATTTTTTAAGGAACAACTATTTCAAAAAAGCATCCAGCTCTGCTAGCTACCAATCTTCAGTGAGACATCAATACTACTAAAGTTAAACATACTTACACTTTTTCTAACTTGTCCCCTGAGGAATGAAGACAAGACTCCTGAATGATGGACGTAAGGAGGATTATCTGATAATCTAGGTAAACATTTTACTCAAATTCTCCTTTATGAACAGTCACTCAGCATCTTTCTAACTCTAGTAAATGACTTATTTGCAAATTTTATTGGTTCACTATTAGGTGTAGATTTGAAACCAAATTTTGAAGGCTCTCACATTAACACCAGTCTAGAGCACAATGTCAATGAAGTTTTTGTTAATCAAGACTTTTCAGATAGAAAACTTTATACAGTATATCATGCCAGAAATCTTATTCTTCACAATGTTTGTACTATTTCTTAGTACCTTCCCAGAATTTTCTATTGTGTCAAATTATCCTAAGCAAGTTTTAGGAGATGTTAGAAGAATGTATAAAGAGGCTAGATTAGTATAGATTTTTATAGTTACTCATCGTTAATGACTTTCATGGTTGAGTCAACTGAATTTGACTCACCCTTATCTATTGTATCAGAGATGCTTCACTGATCTTAGAATTGACATTTATTTCTTATATTCTGTCCTTGATATATTACCCTTATAGTGGGTATTAAAACAATTGCAAAGGAATGCACTGACAATCAATATACAGAATTCATGGTCTATTTCAACTTTTTAAAGCAAGTTATTAAAGTGTTTCTAATGTTCTCACATGACCTTAATTACTGACAATTTTAATTTGTTTACTAGTTTACTTTGTTGCAGACTGCTTCTTACTTTGATCACTTTGGGGCATTATTCATTTACAATACATTACACTTGAGCTCTGCGTATTTCTTTCGTTATATACATAGCTACTTGATGCTATGGCAGGTGATTTTTTTTTTAACCTGAAAATGGTTTGGGTTTCTATTACCATACAGATTGCTTTTCTTAATTAAAGTGGGTAGGTTTATAAATTGGAGCAGAAAGCACCTGGCTCCTCCTTGAAACGCTTGTCTTGCCATTCATTACTTTCTTATATTCATACTACCATTAACCAGAGGGCAAAAATCTCCTTATTTAGCCCAGCTATATTTAGACAAATTAATCACATGTAATATAAAAGACCACTCAGTATTCCCCCAATGTTTGTTGAATAATAAAAATGATGAACTGTAGACAATAAGACAAAATATAAAAAATAGGGGTTATTCATTATAACCTTTATATTTCCAAATGAATCCATGATTTTAACCATAGTATATAATGTTTATATTATTTGTGTTTAATTTTAAGGAGTGAAATTAATTTTATTCTCTTGTTACTATAGTCAGTTGAAATGAATGCCAACTATACAAACATTTTAATAAATGTGATAGAATTCTAGTAATAACAAGTTTTTTAAAGATCATCTAGTTCATGGGCTTAGATTATTTTCTTCTCTGATACCCATGACTGATGTCACTAATCAATACCTGCATTTCCGTGGGAGCCTGGACTTGGTTCTGAACAAAGAACTCTAAGGAGCCTCAAACCAGAAGCTCAGAGTTGTCACTTGAGATTACACCCATTTGCCACAATTTATCTTAATGCAATCCCCCCACTTTTTTTTTTATAAATGGAGAGACTAAAGTGCAAAGAAATAAATTGATTTGTGTCATGTCTTAAAAAGGTATTTCCAATAAAAAGTTATTTCTAAAATGAGAGATCAAATATCCTGTCATGGCATGTTCTTTGTACCTCATTAAGCTGAATGCCACCACAATATTCCCTAGTCTATTGCCAATCTCACATGCACGCACATGTTCACAATGTCAGACCCAGACATATATATTTGGACATATATATGCATATATACATCTATCAGTGAGAAAGTGAATAACAACTGAAAGATTAAATGGTTGTGAGAGTTTCCTAATATTTAGTGTTTGCCAGAATTCCACAACATATTAAGTTTTGCACAGCTGTTGCATGATTATACTTCCTTGGAAAATGACCAAATTCAAGAATATATACCACAAAAGGAGATTTTTTTTTTAATTTATGTTTTACACTAAACAGTTGCTAAACATCAGCTGTATTATAAACACCTAACCTTCAATTATTTATTTCAGGATTTTATGCTTATCTATTTTTTTCTAAGAAATTGGCAGATTTCTACCAATGTTATCATACATGTTGATGTGTGTCATCTTAAAATAACAGAATAAGTATACAGTTTTAATATTTATTTTTATTTTGTATTATGATATAATACACATACCATAAAATTCCCCCTTTAAAGTATACAATTCAGCGATTTTTCACTATGTTCAGAAAGTTTTGTTATCATAACCACTATCTAAATTCCAAAACATTTTCATAACTCCAAAATAAAATCTATACAAATTAGCAGTCATTTCCCACTTCCCTTTCCACAGCCTGTGATAACCACTAAATATCACTTTCGATATCTGTATATTTACTTGGTCTATAGATTCCATATCAGTGCCATCATGCAATATGTAGCCTTTTCGTATCTGGTCTCTTCTACTTAGCACAGTGTTTGTGCTTATCTCTTGAAATCATTTTCTGGCTATATAATTTGTTTAGTATTTTTCTATCATGATTACTTTTTATCATGCAAAAGAAAGTATATTATGATTACAGTAACTTTTTTTAATTTGCTGACTCTTATTTAATATAATCTTAAATTATACATGTTAGTTTTATCCTTATAGTGTGTGTACTGTTAATCAAAGTCCAATGTTAAATAAAAAATAGACCATTTGTATAGCTAACCCTGAATTGTACACATCTTTAAAATAAAAATTTTCTTTAAAATAGTAAAAAAAAAAAAGAGAAGTAAAAATAGGAAAATTTGTCAAGTCCTTTTCCCCAGCCTGTATTTGTTCTCTGTAATAATGAAATATATATATATAATATTAATTATTAACAAAAAGAAATAATTTTGACTGGCTGGATTGTAGTATGATATTATCAAGTCACTTATCTTTATGAAAATACATGTTCAGTTTCCATAATACTTATGCCCTTTCTTCTTAGAATTATAAAGAGATATTAAATATGCTACATATTTGTAGGAATGATTACTAGTCTTCAAAACAAATTTGTACTTTGAGAGAAAAATACAGGGTAAAAGCTTTATGTCACTAAAGATTTATGCAAGAGTACATTGAGTATGTACTTAAAGGAGTACTTAAAGTTAGCAATGCTAATAATCCCTCCAATTTTCATAAAATTAAACAAATTTTATGTTCACATTTCCATCTAAATATGAAGACATACTCCATTAAAATATAAAAATGGAATCAATCTAAATAACACTCTTCTCTCTTCTCTATCTGAAAATGTTCACTGAACTTTGCTCATTACATTACAAGTCTAACCTAAAATGGAAACAATTAATGAAATCTCTCTATGCAAATAGAACATGAAATAGCATTTGCTTACACAACAAAAACATTATTACAACCATGTTATATGGCTCTTTATTTTGTCTCACTGATTTGGCTTTCAGCTCACTCTGATATACACATCTGCTGACATATGATTTATCACCCATCTTTTAATTAAATTATTGAGGCATGATGGAGGAGTCATGATTTCAAGAATAATTGCATTTGTTTATTTGGCTAATTTTAGGATAGTTTTAAAACTTTTTGGAGAGAAAATCCTAATTAAAACTCATTTAAGGCTGGGCTCGGTGACTAAGCCTGTAATCCCGCACTTTGGGAGGCCAAGGTGAGTGGATTGCCTGAGTCCGCGGGTTCGAGACCCGTCTGGGCAACTTGGTGAGACCTCATTTCTACAATAAATAAAAAATTTAGCCGGGCGTGGTAGCGCACGCTTGTAGTTCCAGCTACTTGGAAGGCTGAGCAGAAGGATCACCGAAGCCCAGCAGGTCGAGGCTGCGGTGGCCGGGAGCGTGCCACTGCACTCCAGTCTGGGCTACGGAGTGAGATTCCAACTCAAAGAAAAAAAAGCTTATTTAAGTTTGTAAAGACATTTACATCTTTTAATATTAATCCTAGAAGTGTATTTCATATAATCAGCAATTTTTATAGCTTTTGTTTTTTATGGCTACGTAGCTATGTAGGCTTTCAAATAGTTTATTTTCATAAATTATAGAAAGTTGAAGCTGTAAAAGATTAAGTAATCATTTAGTGTTGAAAGGTCTATATTTACTATCAAAGGTGACTAGAAGCTTATTCTATTTTTAAATATTTTTATTCTTAAAAATTCTTTAGTTCTTTGAATGGCCTATTCAATATTGAATAATAGTCTTAGCATGAGGTCATAGCTACTATAACTCTCAATATACCTAGATGGAGAAATTGGAGGTACCTATGGATAAAGAAATAGGAATCCTTGTGCTGACTGGTGGCTCTTAAAAACTGTCACTTTATTAAAGTTGTTCACTGCAGTTGTTCTTGCAGCCCCTCAGCCTAATTCAATTCAGACAAGAGATTCCGATTTTATCCTTCAATTTACCTCTTCATCCTGCTATACTTTTATGTCCTAATTCTTCTGTAGTCATGTGATCTCTTTATCACTCAATTTCAACAAGCACCTCCTTTTTTGCAAGGAATTATGGAAACACTAAGGAAGAAAAAAAAAGAATGCAGCATGGTATCTGTCAATAGACATTCTTGATTTTGCAGGCATATAGACATATTAAAATATTTTTAACAACACGAAGACAGATTACTGCCACAGTATAACTGGATTTTCTTTCCAACTGCACCACTTAACAACGTTGTGACCTTGAGTAAGATGTTAAAGCTTTCATCTCTTCACTTCTAAATGAGATAATTTATGCAAATCACTTAGTCCAGGGCTTAGTACAGTTCAAAACTTGCTGGCCATTGTTATCTACTGTTATGTAAATGGTATTTCTCTACATTTCTATGGAATAGAAATAATCCTATAGGATGCCATGAAACATCCCTGCCTCTGCATTGTAGTAAACCCCTGCATTGTATGATAAACACAATTTTTATTGCATGTACCTAGAAATAGAAAAAAATATACATGATAGAGGTAATTCTATCATAGGTTTAACTCCTTCATAATTTCCCTCAGGCATTCGTATTCCTCTCTACCTTTCCAATTCAGGCCCGCAGCCTGTTATTGCCTTTTACTCACAAGAAATTTCCCACTAATACTATCAAGAATTCAACAAAAACACATTAAGGATTTTGCACGTGCTAGTTCTAGGAGACACAGAATGAATAAATGGAAGTTCCTCTCCTTATAGTTGTGTTAGCAGAAAACAAAAGTAAACCAATACTACAGTAATGCAATGACAAAATTGATGGCCAAACAGCCTAAAAACAGAGATATTTTATTTGGGAATGATCACAGGGAAGGAGTGAGGGGCAGTGGGACTGAAACTGAAAACAGGGATATCACTTACAAGGGTGGGTTTGTTACAACCTGACTAGGTTCTTATGCCTGCTACCCAGAAAAACCAGTACACTGGCAGCAGTCGTTGCCATAGAGAAAGAGTTTAATATTGCAAAGCAGCTGAGTGAGGAGAAGGGGAAATATTTCTCAAATCTGCCTACAGGAGAGTCTTACCGCTAGGGTTTTTTTGTTTGTTTTTGTTTTTAATTTTTAATTTTAAAGATATGGGGTACAATTCAGGGTAGGGTATACTATGTAGGTTCCCTTGTTGATGAGGTGTGCCCTCCATTCGCTGGCAGTTTCTCTCTACTGCCAATCCCACCCTCTCCCCTGGAAGTTTTCCACCACTGCCAATCCCTTTCTTATAGTATTATGATAATTGTTCAAGGTCTGCTTATGAGTGAGAACATATGGTACTCTGTTCTTTGTTTCTATAATGGATCACTGAGTATGGTCAACTGTAAATCCATCCAAGTTGCTGCAAAGTCCATGTTTGTCCTTTTTTATGGTTGCATGATATTCCACTGTGTATAAGTACCACATTTTTTTATCCAGTCCAGTTTGAATGCGCAGAACAGTGGCTTCCATGTTTTTGCTATTGTGAATAGAGCTGCAACAAACACGTATGTGCAGGTATCTTTTTTGTAGAATGATTTGAGTTCCTCCAGGTATATTCCCAGTAGGAGGATTGCTAGGTCATATGGAAGGCCAATTTCTAATTCTTTCAGAAATTGCCACACTGTTTTCCAAAGAGGTTGCACTAGTTTGCATTCCCACCAACAATGTAGAAGCATTCTTTTTCTCTGTATCCTAGCCAGCATCTGTTGTTGTTTGTTTTTTTTTAATGATGGCCATTCTTACTTGGGTTAAGTGATATCTCAATGTGGTTTTGATTTGCATTTCTCTGATGATTAGTATGGCTGAATACTTTTTCATGTGTCTGTTGGCTGACTGTATATCTTCTTTTGAGAAGTGTCTATTCATGTCCTTTGCTCACTTTTTAATGGGGCTGTTTGTTTTTTTCCTTTCAGCATGTTTGATTTCCTTGAAGATCCCAGATGTTAGCCCTTTTTCAGATTTACAGTTGACAAATTATTTTCCCATTTTGTGGGCTGTCTCCTGGCTCTCTTGATGATTTCTTTTACTTTGCAGAAGATTTTTAGTTTGATGAGGTCCCACTAGTCTATCTTATATCTTATGGCATGAGCACTTGGGATTTTGATAAGGATTTAGTTGCCAGTTTCAATTTCCATAAGGGTGTCTCCCACATTTTCTAAGATTCTTATAGTTTGAGGTTTTACGTTTAGGTTTTTGATCCATTTAGAGTTATTTTTTTGTGTATGGTGATAGGTAGGGGTCCTGTTTCAATCTTCCACATGTGATCAGCCAGTTTTTCCAGCACCATTTACTGAATAAATTCTCCTTTCTCCAGTGGTTGTTGTTGGAGGCTTTGTCAAAGTTGAGTTGGTTGAGAAATTGAGGCTTTGCTTCTGGAATGTATAACCTATTCCCTTAGTCCGTATGCCTGTTCTTGTATCAATACCAGACTGTTTTGATTATTGTAACCTTATAGTAAAGTTTGAAGTCTGAAAGTGTGATATCTCCTGCTTTGTTTCTTTTGCTAAGGATTGTTTTGACTATTTGTGAACATTTATGTTTCCACATGAATTTCTGTATTGTCAATTCTGTATTGTCAATTCTGAGAAGAATGATGTTGGTAATTTAATGGTTTTGCGTTAAATCTGTAGACTGCCTTTGGTAGGATGGACACATTTTAACACTGTTGATTCTTCCTAAACATGAGCATGGAATATTTTTCCATTTGTTTGTGTCTTCTTGGATTTCTTTGAGCAGTGTAGTTCTCATTGTAAAGACCTTTCACTTCTCTGGTTAGGAAGATGCCTAGGTATTTCATTTATTTTGTGGCTATTGTGAATGGGATTGTGCTTTTTATTTAGTTCTCTGCCTGCTGTTGTTGGTGTATAAGAATGCAACTGTCTGTTATACATTTATTTTGTACCCTGATACTTTGCCAAAGTCCTTCATCAGTGCAAACAGGTTTTTGACAGATTCTTTTGGATTTTCAAGGTACTGGATCTTATCATTAACAAAGAGGGATAACATAACTTCCTCTTTTCCTATTTGGATACTCCTGATTTCCTTCTCTTGTCTAATTGCTCTAGTTAGGACTTCCAACACAGTTTTGAACAAGAGTGGTGACAGTGGGCAGCCTTTTCTTATTCTGGTTTTCAGGGGAAATGTTTCCAGTTTTTGTCCATTTAGCAGTATGCTAGCTGTGGGTTTATCATAGATGGTGCTTACTATTGAGGTGTGTTCATTCTGTACCTAGGTTTTTTATCAAGAAGGGATGCTGGATTTTATCAAAAGCTTTTTCTGTATCTAATGATATAATCATGTGGTTCTTGTTTTGCATCTATTGATGTATTTAATTACATTTATAGTCTTGCAGATGTTGAACTAGCCCTGCATCCTAGGGATGAAGCCTACTTGGTCATGGCTGGTGATTTTTGAGATGTGATTTTGGATCTGATTTGCTAGAATCTTGTTGAGGATTGTTGCATCTATGTTCATAATGAATATTGGCCAGCAGTTCTCTTTTTTTGCTGGATCTTTACCTGCTTTGGGT
>CAUYQG010026261.1:0-13928 GCA_963574415.1 Tarsius wallacei
ATCTCTACAATAAATAAAAAAAAATCAGCCGGGCGTGGTAGCACGCGCCTGTAATTCCGATTACTCGGAAGACTGAGGCGGAAGGATCGCCGGAGCCCAGCAGGTCGAGGCTGCGGTGGCCGGGAGCGGCCACTGCACTCCAGTCTGGGCGACAGTGAGACTCCAACTCAAAAAAAAAAAAAAAAAAAAAAGAAAGAAATTATATATTAAGTGAAAATTTTATGGATACAAAAAAACTACAGTTAAAAGTTTAGATTTAAAATAGCATTAAATAACATACATTAAACTATTCAAAATAAATTTATTTTGAAATGTTGGGACCAAATCAATTCCAGATTTTTTTCTTTTTTGTTATCTTTGTTGTTGTTGTTAATTGTCATGACACTAAAGCACACTAACTTATAATGTTTAAAGGATTGATGTCAATATTATTTTTTTTAATGTTGAAAGACATCCTCAGTCATATTATCAAAACGTGTTTGTGGAACACTTTGCATCCTCAACACACTATTCTAAGTGTTAGAAATATAATGACAGGCAAGAGAGTATAGTCCTTTAACCTCCTAAGCTTACGTGAACTAGGGGTATGATTAGTAAGCAACAAGGACAGTAATATGAAAACAAGCAAATAAGATAAGATAGTGATGAGGTTTAACCAATGGGATAGAAAAGGACTATTAAAGGGTGAACTCTAGCTATGTGATGAGTGAAGTACTCTTTCAAGAAAATATATTTGGGTTGGCAGGAAGTAGCCACACAAAGATCTGTGGTAAGAGTGTCATACGCAGAGAAAACAATAGCTGCAAACCCCTGATGTGGGAACTGGCTTGTTGTGCTTACAGGGCAGAAAAAAATATTGATGTTGCTGAAATTTAGTGCATATAGGAGGAGATAAATATAAGAGAGGTATTAGGCAGAAGCCAGATAGTGTAGTGAAACAATTGGAAATCACAAGATGAGATTGAGAAGTAGAGTGACTTGTAAGAACAGTGATGGAAATAAAAGAAGAAGAAAGTACAGTGTAGATTAAGTGTGCAATTATAGAGAGACGTTAAGGAAGATTTCTGCCTACTGTTTTATTCTCACTTTCAAGTAGGAGTTATCTGCTACATGTAATAAATGACAAGCGAGGAGCTGAGGGTTTGAAAACAAATGTTAAGAACTTTTTAAACAATCAGTATAAAAAGATTGATGTGTACCTTTGAGTACCTGGTTGAATTTGGAAGTGATAGCTTCCATCAGCTTGTCTACCTGAAATGTTCCAACAGCTGAGAACATTCATACAAGGAAACCACTTGAATTAATCTGGGAATGATAATATTAATGGAGGGTACATGTAAACTTTAAGAGAATCAGAGATAAAGGATGCCATTGACAATGCATTTGATAAATTTGAAGATGGAAGTACAAATAGGGCAGGACAAAATTGAAGATGTGAATTAAATGTTACCTCAGCAGAACACCAGTGGATTTTGAGTGAGTCCTTAAATAAATTTAGCAGACTATGTGAATAGGTAGCTCATCGCAAACAGCATACAGGCAATAGAGCCTAAGGTTTTATTAAGGTAGAAAAAAATGAATTCCTGTTTTTTTTATCACAGCTGTAAATTTTTGAAGTCGAATTAAGTGATAGCCACTATGGTACAGAATGTCCAGGTTGTGTACATCTCTGCTCTTTGAGAAAACATCAGAAAGGAAGTTTAATCTGAATACAATAAGCTATCATGAATTATATCCTGGAAGAGAAAAAAGACATTACTGGAAAAATCAGGAAAATCTGAATAAAGTCAGTAGTTCAGAGTATAAGACCAATTTTAATTTCTTATGTTTCATAAATGTGCCATAGTTACATAAGATGCTAGCATTATAGGAGGTTAAATGAGTGTATTTGGGAACACTCTTTACTATATTTAAAACTTCTTTTGAAATCCAAAATTATTTCAAAATTTAAAAAATTAAATATATTGAAGAATCCCTTGATTACTGCAGTATAATTTGACAGAGAAAGACAAATGCACATCATAAAAATACCATAAATTTCTGGTGGCTCAAAATGGCTTTATTAATAACTTAGCATTATGATCATGTTTTAAAAGAAATAACAATTATGAACAAGTCCAAATTTCTTTTTTTGTTTGTTTGTTTTTTTTTTTTGAGTTGGAGTCTCACTCTTGCTGCCAAGGCTCAAGTACAGTGGCACATTCATGGCCACTGCAGCCTTGACATGCTGGGCTCAGGCAATCTTTCCACCACAGCCTTCCAAGCATCTGGAACTATAGACACACGCCACCATGCCCGGCAAGTTTTTGTGGTTTATTGTAGTGAGGAGGTCTCACCAAATTGCCCAGGCTGGTCTCAAACCCCTGGCCTCGGGCAATCCTCTCACCTAGGTTTCCCAAAGAGCTGGGATTACAGGCTAAGCCACCACACCCAGTCCCAGATTTCTTTTAAAAGCAATTTGCATGCTTAAACCAACCAATTTCTCAGTAAAATTATATTATTCTATGGAATAATATGGCATCGTGCTTTAATTTTTTTAAATATACATTTCCAACTTACTAAAAGTATACTAATTTTTTCCTATTAGACAGTTATGAATTAGATTCATAATAGTGTATCTTTTTATGTTTATAATTACTTGTAAATAAAGAAGTACAATTATAACATATATTGCACAGAATTGCAAAGTCATTCAAACTTTTCTTATTAATAATTTTATTCATCTATACATTTATTCTTTCATATTTATTGTGATGCTCATGTATTAGCGGCATAATGAGAAATACAAAGTAACAAGACAAGGGTGATATATCGAAGAATGTTTAAATGCAAAAATTTGTTTTACTTCATAAAACCACTATTACAGAAAACAAAGATGGCAAATTATTTGGAAAATACATTAAAATATACAAAAATATATTTAAAGAAAATTCTAATTAAAGAAGAACCCTGGATGAACACACTCAGTTCATCTCAGGTTGAAGTCTTTGGAATCATATTTATCAGTTCTAGAAAGGTTTTATTTAACTCAGCTATCCTAGAAGCTCTGAGAAGTGTAACTAATAACTAAGCCAAACTTTGCTTGGTTACTCTGTGGAGTTACAGGCATCAGAGTGTTTTCAGGTAATAGAAAATAAAACTCTCTTTCTCTGGAAAACTGTTATTACATCAAGGGCATCAGTGGGAGTTCTGTGCATTTAGAAGCATAGAACTTCAGGGTTTCAATCTGCTATATCCATGAAAAAAGAGAAGTGCCCTTTAAAAGACTTGACAAATCATCAGGTATTATTAAAACAATAAATCACCAACATGTAGTCTTTGAACATTTCTTTTAACTCAACACTCAGGCCATTCTCTTTCTCATAACTTTCTTGGCTATTTGTCTTCATGGTACACCAAAGACTCATGTATGAATATTATAAGTATTGCCATATGATGAGTGTATCCACCAAATACTTTATCATCAATTGCAATATACCTGATAGAAATTTTAGTTTGACCTTTCTGTTGACTAAAAGAAAACTTGTACTATACCAAGTACATTTAAACGTTAATTTTTAAAAATTTAGAGCAATAGAAAATAAATTCCTTTTTGAAAAAGGACATTGCCCATAAATCAATAAAACACTTAAATATTTTTGAAACATAATTGTAGCGTAAAGTATATATTTTAATCACAAAATTGTGCCTTGCTTAAACTGTGGATTACTTTCCAAGGTTCCAAGAAAAAATGCTTCATGTCTGAAACCTTTGTTTTATCTCAAATAATTGCTGGTTTTAGGGTTTTATAAAATTTAAATTTAATGGTCAAAGTCTTATTCTCTTCTTCTTTCCGGAACTTAATTTAATAAAGCCTAATTTCTTTCTTATAAGCCTCTTCTGCTTTCCTGTCAATTTTAAGTTTGTTTTTGTTGTTGTTACTGTTGTTTCTGAGCTTCCTTTGCTGTCATGAGAACTGCATTATACAGTCATTCTTTAAAACAGACAGAGTCAGCCATTGCTTCATTTGTTATCTTGGGCTATGAATGCTGATAGATAGCTTCTTTAATTATTGCCACCAAGAGCCTAGATATCTAAGAAAATCTTAATGCTACAATATGACGTTTTCTGAATGGACTGTGAAAGTCTTCTAGCTCAAAATTCAATGCCATACTTCTTGTAGAAATGAATGTAGAAGTGAAGGATAAATTTTCAAGTATGAATCCTTATTTACTCGAGCCATGAAGCTAATAGCAAATCCACAGAAAGAAGTATGTGTAGCTTGGTTGCAACATTTCTAAAATGGTTGCTTATGTGTCTTTCATGACAGTATGTTCAATATTTAAAAGCTGTTTGAAGTGATTTCCAAGTTATCATTAAGAAAATAGTTATCTCTCTCTATCTTTAACACTATATATTATTCTAATTATGTATGAATATATAGAAAAATATAATTATATACTTAGAAATACATCTATTTAACATAGGACTAAATGAATAATAAAAACAATTCTGCTTGAAACAATTTAGAAATATCTCCTTTAGTCCTAGACACCCAGAATTAAGAGAGGTATTATCAAACACAAACTTTGGCTTATTTAGAGAAAAATAAATAGAATGGTGATTTGGAATCATATCATGTAAGATATGTTTCTAATGAATTGGGACATTTAGCCTGCAGCAAACTAGACCTAGGCAGACAGGTCTTGAAATATTTGAAGAATGGCATCACAAAACTGATTGCACTTTCCTTGTATGCTGCAAAGGCTTGGAGATCAATATAAGAAAATATATTCTAACCAACAGAATTTTACACAGATACAGTTTCATATGTATTATTCTATATAGGTAAACATGCATACATACTACTAAATAACATGCATACATACTACTAAATAATAGGCACTATTCTAAGCCCTAAAAGTGAAAGGTGCCTTCTCTCTTTGGATGCTTATTCTAGAAGAATTAAGTGGTAATTGTATGAGTTAATCAATTCTAAGAAAGAGCAGGCATATCCAAAAATGAAAAATGATCATTCTGTATACTCATACAGACTATATATGTCTTTCAAACAACATACCATATTTGTACTGATTTGTTTTATTTTAATGCAGTGTCAACTTTTATTTTATTTTATTTAAAAAAAAATTTTTAATTTATTTATTTATTATAAAGATGTAGGGTGCAATTCAGGGTTAGGTATACAAACATTGATCATGCAGTTACCCTTACTGATGAGGTATGCCCCTCTCTCTCCTAGCAATTTCCCTCAACTGCCAGTCCCACTCCCGCTTCCCCTAATAGTTTTCCACTACTGCCAATCATTTTCTTATAGCATTATAATTGTTCCTGGTCATCTTATGAGTGAGAAGATATACGGGCAGCCAACAGACACATGAAAAAGTGCTCAGTCTCACTCATCATCAGAGAAATGCAAATCAAAACCATATTGAGATACCACCTAACCCCTGTAAGAATGGCCATCATTAATAAAACAAACAGCAGCAGTTTTAAATCCTTTTAACTACAAAAGTATTGGTAGTATGTTTTTCATAGCTTCCTTTCTTTTGTGGTTCTAGCTTAAAATTTGCCAAGGAGAGAGGATCCCTTGAGCCAGGAGTTCGGTGCTGAAGTGAGCTATAATCACACCACTGCACCTCAGTCTAGGTAACAGATTGAGCCTCCTAACCAAAAAAAAAAAAACAAAAACAAAAAAAACTTCCAAGGAAGGCCTTATTCTCCAGAGGTATTGTCAGACACACTGGGAAGACTCTTTATCTTCACTTCTTCATGTTGAGCCCTTGTGAATCACCTGCTTTCCTGCTGCAAATGATATTGTTTGTCAAAGCTTCTCAAAGTTACTTCCCTTACCTTAATTGACTCGGAACTTTTAGTCATTGTATAAACATCTATTATCCTGTATGAAAATATTAAAATATTTAGTGCTTTTAATTAATAGAAAATCTTCTTATTCCTGAATGAACACTGATTAATACAGTTCTAGCTACCAAAAGTGATTTCAAAGAACCACAAAAATGAAAATATGGAACTGATTCTCTATTCTGATTATATGTGAAATCAATAATGGCCTTCTTGACACCTCACTTCAATTATCATATATAAGCTATTAGAAACCCAGATATCCTTGAAAGAGAGGCAAGAGGCTTAAACAAGGACCTTAAAATATTGTTACAATTACAAAGTATAACACTTCCTCCCAGACTTCCCCAAGGAAACATGAAACAATTTACCATAGTGAATTTGTTCTAGGGAGAGAAAAAAAGCAAAATCTTTTCAGAGACTACTTGGCATTGCCTCTGAACGGATGTTATTTCCTTGAGACCAGAAACACTGCTCTGGCCCCCCAGTAAGAGTCAGAGCTATTGGTAGTGAGGTGACAAATGGAGTTTTTGTCCCAGTTTATCTTACAGTGTGCCTGGTGGATCTCATCACTTATTAATGGTTTATCTCCAATTCTTAGGTGCAAGATATGAACAGTTAAATCCCACAACTGTCAGAATCTCCACTTTAGTTTATGATAAATGAAGTGAAGACTATCAGTGTGATAAAGGCCAAGTGCAAGTCCCTGGCACTCTCTCTCTCTGCATCAAAAAAAGTAAACCAAAAGTAATACCACATTCTGGAAGACCTAAAGAGATTAGTATCACTATAAAAACCTTAAAGATAAAAGGGTTGAATTTGATTCCCATTCTCACTCAAATTTCTATTTGTCCTGTGCAGCGGTAATATTAGTTCAGAAGAATTAAACTGCATTTTTAGAAACTTCTTCCAATTGTAGCTGTTATTCCAGATGTTTGTTTTTGTTTTTGTTTTACAGAAGCAAATTAATATTGCCAATGGTAGCTGGTATGCTTTTATTAAAAGAATGCAGGTTCTTTTAAACCATAGAGTTTAGAGCTATGCCAGCTTCCCGTTTCTGTCGTGATCTACTCCTTAAAAACCTTGATTGTCTTTCCATCACTCATGGACTCATTCTGACTCACTAAATTGAAGATTTCATGCTAATTGGAGTTAATGAGCAAGAAAAGTAATATCTTAGATGTCTTATAATGTTTATCTGTGCCAGAGAATAGGCAATATAATTTCCCAAGGTTTAAGGGCCTAACACCTCCAGGGAGTTTATAACAATCCAGTGGTCTGCATCAAGTTAATTTATACAGGACAATTAAAGACAATATGTTGCAAATTGTATTCTCTAACAATAAAAAGGAGGAGCAGCATTTCCTGGGTCTCTTGGAATTCTGGGAACAATTTGTGCCACATGTTTTAGTGAGTTGCTTTAATTCATTTTATTTACTGAATGACCTATAAAGAGAAAAAAAGAGTTGAAAGTTTACATTTCTATGAAATGCACTCTATCACTTGGCTATATGAACCTGCAGAACCAGTGGTACTTGAGATGTGTGTAACTGTGGGAGATAATGTATGGAAATTCTGGAATTTCCCAATAGGGATATTAATGCTCACTCCCTTAGGGTTTTAGAAAATAGCTATGCCTTTTTTATCAGATAACTTCTCCGTTTTTGTTAATAGACCTCAACACCAAAATACATAAAGGTACTATGAATCCTGAATACTATTTATATTATTTGACCTATCAAGTCATACATTTTAGCATGCAGAAAAGTACATATCTAGCACATTGAAGTAATCAAGATAGCTTTAGAACAGGTTCTAAAGTCACAAATAATTTATGTGAGCTAGAGTTCAAATTTAATTGACATCATCCTGCTGTATGATAAAACACTTACATCCCTTCCCTATGGCCACATAGGCAATTACCTCTGTCCAATGGATTTGAAAATTGCCTTGCCGGAGGCCAGCTCCGGTGAACAGGGTCTGATGCGGGTGGAATCGGGAATGGCAAAAAGAAAAGACAAAAACAACAGGAATATTCTTCCTGGGGAGAGCTCAAGCCTCTGCCAATTTTTATTGAATTTTCACAGGCTTATATAGTTTTCCATCTAGCCCTGTACCCACAAATGTATCCCCTGCTGCCTGCCAGGCGCCCATGTATCTCTTTTTCCAGAACAACAAGGTCGACCTTTTGCCCTTTGGTTCCCCCTGCTGACTCCAAGCCATTCTAAACAGCAAGCACTACCCCAACCATAGATGGAGTTTTTCTTAAGCATTTGTGAACATCCTGTTTTCCTCCTTAACTTTCTTATATCTATTTGCTATTATAACTATTTACTATTATTATTATTATTATTATTATTATTATTATTATGGCCTTATCTTATAAAGCTAAACCTATCTCTATGTCTTATTTAACTTACTTACTACTATGTACTTATATTAGCCTTATTTCTATCCTTATGTTCCTATATATCTTATCTCACTATATTATCTTATCTTGCTATCTTACTAATAATATTCTAACTTCTATCTTCATCAAACTACTTATCTAACTCTAAAATATCTTAACCTATTTGCTGTCTCAATGGGTTGTTTTTTCCCCAGCTCTCAACTGGGGAAAAAACATCATTCAAAAAACGTCATTCAAGAAAGGTTGACGAAAGGTCGGCTCAGCAGGAGACCTGCTGTTCATGAAAGGTCAATGAGGGGTCGATTCAGCAGGAGGCCTGTTGTTTACAAGAGGTCGACAAGAGGTCGACTCAGCAGGAGGCGAGAAGTCAAGAGGTCAACTCAACAGGAGGCCTGTTGTTTATGAGAGGTCAACAAGAGGTCGACTCACCTTCCTAGGCCTCCTGCTGTTACTGAAAAACCTCTTTATAAACCTTAAAGGGCATCCTTTTTGCTACCATCTCACCTCCTGTCAAATGCCATCATTTAGTTGTACACCTATTATCTCAATTAAAGTGGGAATATTTTCCAGCTTATGCACGCAATCCTTCAAAGTTAAGGAAGGTCCGTCAAACAGGATCCATGGGGCTTTCGCCTCTAGCATGGCTGCATTTGGCTGGAGCCTTTCTCATAGCCGGCATTTTTCCTGTCCTCAAGTCCCTTTTGCCTTACCTTTCTTAGGTATTGTGGCTTCCAGCAGAAAATAAAATACTTGGAGTTTTTTTCATATGCTTTCACATAATAGATTGCCACCATTCAAGAAGTGATAGTCAAAGCAGCATAACTAGTCAGTAAGGACGAGATATAATCCCAGAGTAAAGAACTTAGAACAATGCATCTAGTTATTCTCTATGCCTAAAAGGAGAAATGATCAGATATATGGATCTACACTGATTCATGCTTATATGATTCATGAACAACTAATAATGATTTGGCTGATTAGTCAGGAACTTGAAGAAGCATACTTTAAAAATTGAAAAATATGTGCATGGCCTCTTGAAAAACATAGAATATAACAATTTTGAAGTCTCACGTGAATTCTTCAGAGTGTATTCACTACAAAGGACTCTCAATGATGAGATGGAGAAAAAAATAACCTTTTCTGTGATGTCAGTCATTCTCCTTTACCATTCAATTCCTGAATAATGACCTTATGAATAAAATATCATTGTAACAAAGGTGAATATTATTCATTATCACACCAATATGCTTTAATTCTCACCAAGCATATTCTGACAGCAATTCTTACTGAGTTAAAAATAAAACAAAACAAACAAAACCAGGCAACAGTAGAGAGGAGTGTTGAATTTCTTATATGACAAAATTATCCAAAAAAATTAATAATAATAGCCAACTAGTCTCCTTGAAAAATGGAAACATACAATAAGTTCAGCCAATAATAGCATGGCTAAATGATTGAGTCTACAGTTTTCTGCTGACTTTAACTTAATAAGAAAGTACTAAAAAGCATTTCAGAGAATGCCCTACCCACATAGAGGCAGCCAATATTTATGTAGACACTTCAAGATCCAATAGAGGCAGATTATTGATTCAAATCTTTCTGGGTATCCCACTAGGAATAATGATAAACACAGATGTTAAAGGCAATGAAAATATGGAATGAATAGTGAAAAGGAAAATATAAATTCAAACACAACTACATACTATAGCATATACTGTAATAGCTATGAATATCTTCTTGCTTACTTGACATGTATGCAGTTGTATATAATCAAGCAAATTTTTCCTTCCCCATTGCTCTTCTACCTAATATAAGGCGGGTTAATAGCAGCTATACTATAATATACATTAAAATATAAAGGGGCACTGTGATACAAACTATAAAATAAATGGTTGGGAACCCAGAGTTGGATAAAAATGTGTATTGAAGCAAAAGAATAGGTCTTTGGCTGAACTACGTAAAGATATATCATATTAGTAATATTGTTGCCTTTTCTTAAAAGATTAAATATGATTCAAAGGATGTGTATGGATGCTAAATTGACAATGGAGGAGGACTATCTTGGACTGCATGGTTTAAGTAACATCCTATCACAGAAGAGTATACAGAAGTTCTACAGTCCCCTTCTTTATGGTTTTCTGATTGCAGTGGCAATGGGGAAGCACTCTCATGTATGCCTATAATAATACAATTATTTTAAAACTTTGTACATACCATAAAATACACACTGTTTGGTTTATAGTGCTTCAGATGTTCATAAATGCTATTTTTTCAAAGTATCTCATATAATTGTTTCTCTTTTTCGATAGTATTTTTGTATCTACCTTTCTTGACCTGTATATGTACAGTACATTTATAGTTTGTTGTTTCTTGCTGCTGCATAGTAGTCTATAGTATGTATCCACCATATGCTGCTTTTCTTTTCCTCTGCTGATGAGTCCTAGGTATATTCCAAATCACTGCTACTCAAATAATTCCATAATAAACATCTCCACACATCTTCTTGGAGAAAATATAAGAACATTTTTCTGGAACATTTACAAAAATTACTGGGACATATGGCATAGCTCAAACTCCATTACACCCTCCTTCTATTATGCGTCTTCCACTACGGAGTCTGGAAGCTATAGAATATGTTTCCCAGAATCCCATGCAATAGAGTTTTTAGATATGCATTAAGCTCTGCCAGTTATAAGCACTCAAGTGAGACTTGGCAGGTACAAATAAGTCAGAAGCCAACTTCCTGCCTCTTCTGTCTGTTTCTAATGACACAATGCAAGGTCATTTTTTGAGTTTCTACTTTATTAATAAAAGAGTAAGCTAGACATTATCTAATATTTTCTGCTTCCAATTTTTCCTTATTATAGTGAATGTAAAAATCGACATTCTTACAGTGTGAAGAGCATTTGTAGTGAGCTTGGAATTCATCTGGCATTTCTAAGGGTCCTGTAGTGTTGCATTGCCTTGACAAAAAGAGGGTCTAGACTTTAGTTTGCAAATTTAGAAATATCATTTATCATAATTTATATATTATCTGGGTTAGTAAATTGGGGGAAATTACATTAAACTTGCCCAAAGACTATTGATAAAATCAGAATATCAATGCATTAAAGTAGAACATACGTGCACATAACACCATACTCACATTGTAGTTACTCCCCATAGGAAAAGTAATATGGGAAGTTAAATTAAAATCAGAATACTACTTCATGCTAGGTAATCATAACAAGGGATAAGTTATACTAGTGTTTATGATTAATTATCTAAAGCCACGAACAGTGGTGTATCTATTTTTATATTGATAGATTTGCTACATGACCTAGAAACCCATTTCTATGAATCTGGTCACTTTCTACTCTGAACAGTGATAGATACACACTGCCAAATTTGTTCTTATTGTATTACTAGCCTTTTATAAATTATGTGCAAATCACATTCCTCTTATAACACTTTCTATCTTCTGATAGAATAGCTTCATATACATACCAAGATATAAAATTTTGGGGGTGGCATAAAAACATATTCAAACAGAATCCTTATGATTGAAAATATTCTAATAAGTCTGTTTACAACTTATGAGTATTTGGTGTTTATTCCTGATATATGCTTGGAAATGTGTCAGTATAAGTGTAGGTATTTAATAATGATTGTTCAATAACTGAATGGACTGGTTACTTTGTTGCTGTTAATCAGATAACTGCCCTTATTATTAATATATTAATTCAAGCTAGTTACATTTTTTAAGAGTGGTTTAGCTTTAGATGTCTGTACTTTTTTTTATTAGTTTCACATAAGACACTAAAATAAGATTTTACTTTGGGAATATATAAGGTAATAGAATTAAAATAAATGGTGTGCAACATTATTAAAAATAGCATTTATTAGCACTTTATAGTTTTAAGACTAATTATGCAAACATAAAATGATTTTAAGTCACTTATTATATTTACATAATCAAATTAGTCTACGTAATATAATTTTTAAAAATTTTAATGTGTCTCTTCTAATATTTAATATCATTAATATAAATGATTCTCCTAAAATTCTGGAATGGATATTCAATTCATAGTTTTAAATAAAATATAATTGTAAATAAAGTTAGTTCTTTAAATTTCTTAAAACTAGACAGGTAATGATGCTCCATTTCTTCTCCTCATCTAAATATGACAAAATGGAAAACTTTATTGTATGTACACTAAAATTAAGATTACTTTCTTATGACATTGTCATTGGAATAAAGTGGATAATTTATCAAAACTGAACCTCTCTAAAGTTTGGGTTTCTATGCTACAGTCATGTCATATGAATAACTTTAGAACTTCTAAGGAGTAACCTAATAAAGAATATTGTTATGATCAAGGGATTCTTTTATTTATTTTATTTATTTATTTTTTAAATTGTGGGGTACAATTCAAGGTTAGGTATACAAATATTCATTGTGCAGGTACCCTTGTTGATGAGATGTGCCCCCCCCAGGCAGATCAACTACTGTCAATCCCACCTCCTCGTCCCTCCTCCCCCCTGCATTTCCAGCTACTGTTAATCATTTTGTTATAGTAATTTATTTTAAAATTTACTATGTTAAATATTTCTATATGTTCTGATTCTGTGAAACATCTCCCAAGAAAAACTGTTACAGCTTCTCCTTATTTCCGTGTTCCCTTCAGTTTCAGGTTGTGTGTTTATGTGTATGTACGTGTGTGTTTATTTCCTTCTCTTTTTTTAAATTAAGAAGTTTGAATTTGCCGCTTTTTTGTAATCTCATTGTTGACCAATCTCTATGATAAAAATATCTCTCAAAGATTTTTAATTGCCTGGTTTTACTAAGATACAGTCTGTCAGGCTTTCTGGAGGTGGCATTTTTGATCCTTTTCCTTTTCAATATTTGATTTTTCACAACTCATAGATACCACCTAATAGGTGTTCTAGACTAATCAATTCCGATCACACTTTAACAACAAGGATAGAGAAGCAGAGATACCATCTTTAAAATTTAAAGCGGGGCTCGGTGGCTCAGCCTATAATCCCAGCGCTTTGGGAGGCTGAGGTGAGTGGATTGCCTGAGCCTGCGGGTTCAAGACCCGCCTGGGCAACTTGGCGAGACCTCATCTCTACAATAAGTCAAAAATTAGCTGGGCGTGGTAGGGCTCACCTCTAGTTCTGGCTACTTGGAGGGCTGAGGCGGAAGGATCGCTGGAGTCCAGCAGGTCGAGGCTGCGGTGGCCGGAAGCGTGACACTGCACTGCAGTCTGGGCGACAGAGTGAGACTCCAACTCAAAAAATAAAAATAAAAATTGTAGGCTACTAGTGACAGGTAAGGAACATTTTTGTATGCATTGTCTAACACTATAATATTTTCTACATTCATATATATGAAGAGAATGATTTACAATTTTTTGTATGCTTTACTTACATAATTTATTTCAGGAAGAAGATTAACAACTTCTAAGAATTTGTTGCTGGATAGTATTGCCTGCAAAAAATTACTTGCCAAGAAACAAGATTAAAAGTGTATTCTAGCCGGGCTCGGTGGCTCAGCCTGTAATCCCGTGCCTTTGGGAGGCTGAGGTGAGTGGATTGCCTGAGCCCGAGGGTTCGAGACCCGCCTGGGCAAGCAAGACCTCATCTCTACAATAAATCAAAAAATCAGCCGGGCGTG